>JAVKPL010012628.1:0-64679 GCA_032173675.1 Gastrolobium villosum | reverse complement strand
CACAAATTCGGAGTTTTTCACCAAGAGTTGGCTGAATGGTTTAGCAATCTTGGAGAAATCCTTGATGAACCGCCTGTAAAAACCTGCATGTCCTAGGAAACTCCTACAGCATTTACATTTACGGGACTAAGAACTTGTTCAATTAACATCAATTTTGCTTTATCATCTTCAATCCCGCACTACAGATTTTGTGTCCAGCACTATACCTTCAGTGACCATAAACTACACTTTTCCCAATTCAGAACCAGATTAGTCTCATTACATCTTTTCAAAACTTTAGACAAATTGTTCAAACAAGAATCAAAGTTAGAACCAAAAACAGAGAAGTCATCCATAAATACCTCTAAACCTTTCTCCACCATATCAGAAAAAATGGAAAGCATACACCTTTGGAATTGGCTGCAGGTGCATTGCAGAGGCCGAATCGAATATTTTGCATATGGAGACTCCAAATTGGTAAGTAGCTGTCTTTTCCTGATCTTCAGGAGCTACAGGTATTCGGTTTAGCTTAATAACCATCCAAGAAGCAATAATAAAATGGGCGGCCAGTCTTTCCAGCATTGAAATCAATAAAAGGTAGTGGGAAATGATCTTTCCTCAGCTGTGTTCAATTTCCTAAATTTTATATACATCTCAACCATGATAGTTCTGGTTTGAATTTAACTCTTACTTTGCATTGTACCATCTGCTGCACCACCTTTCTTTGGCACTGTTTACTTGACTTACCCACGCAGCATCAGAAATTGGGTAAATCATTCCTGCATCAAGAAGCTTTATACCCTCTTTTCTTACCACCTCCTTCATTGTTGGGTTCAATCTTCTTTGTGGTTGATGAAGGTTGGTTTGATATCATCTTCCATGAGAATCTTATGTGTACAAAAAGAAGGATTTATGCCCTTCAATCAGCAACAACCATCGTGACGGTCCTTGCTCTCAGACTTCAACCAGCTCCTTCTCTTCAGCCTTCTCCCAGAGTTTATTCATGATTACCGGATAAGGATCACCATCTCCCAAATACATACTTCAAGTGTCTGGGATGGTTTCACTTGACCCTAAGGTGGCACCAACCTCTACATACCTCCAGCTTTTAGCACCTCCACAGTAATTCCTTCTTTTTCAAAGGATATTATGTACGAGCTTTCAACTCATAATCAATCTCTTCTGTAAGGTCGCTCTTTCTTGTGTTGAATTGTTTATGAAACAACTGACCTAAAACATCATTATTCTCTGCAGGTCTTTATAGCTTCTGAAACATTGTAGATAATCTCCTCATCATTCATTCTCAGATTTACCATCCCTTGTTCAACATCAATTAAGGCTCGGGCTGTAGCCAAAAAGGGCCTTCCTAATAGCATGGGTTTCTTCGATTTCCTCTCCATATCTAACACCACAAAGTCAGCAGGAAAGATAAACTTATCAACCTTGATAAGGATATCTTCTATAATACCATTAGGTTTCCTCACTGATCTATCAGCCAATTGGAGAGATACCTCGGTAGGCTTCAATTCCTCAATCCCCAAAGATTTGTACACTGAAAAGGGCATTAGATTAATGCTAGCCCTAAGATCACATAAAGCTTTCCCAATGCCAATATCACCAATAGCAATAGGGATATTAAAACTCCCTGGATCACTAAGCTTATCTGGGATTTTCTGCTGGATAAAAGCACCACTCCTCAGTGAGTGTTACAGCTTGGCATTCCTGCAGCTTATGCTTCCTGGATAAAAGATCTTTCATGAATTTTGTATATCCAGGCATATTTGCTAGGGCTTCAGCAAAAGGAATATTGATATGTAGCTTCTTGAAAATGTCCAAGAATCTATCATAATGTTTGTTATAGGCTCCCTTCTTGAATCTTTCTGGATAGGGTGCCTTAGACATCACATATTTGTGGCTTAACTTAGATGCTTTTTCTTTGCCACAACTGGTTGTTCTTCAACCTGCTCTTGCTCAATCACAACTTCTTTTTCTTTTTCTTGTACAATTACCTCAATCTCTGGTTCAATTGCTTCCTTATTCTGTTCCTCTTTCCCTTTGTTGTATCTTCCAAATTCACCGCTGGTTTTGTTGGAACTGTCAATGTATTACCACTTCTTGTTGTGATAGCCATACAGTCATCCTTTGGATTGATAACTGTATTGCTTGGAAAGGTACCTGGAATTCTTTCTGAAAACTGCTTGGCTAGCTGGCCTATCTCATTCTCCAGGTTTTTGATGGAAGCATTTGTTTATTGTTGGCTCTAGTTTCCTCCATGAAAACATTGGTATGTTGAGCCATCTCATTAGAAGCCTTAGCCATTTGAGCAAAAGCTTTTTCCCACTCAGCTGGCTCTTTTTGTTGATTTTGTGAAGATTGAGCATAATTATTGTTAGATTTAAAATCCATACCAGATCCTTGAGTCCTCCGCTGAAAATTGTTGTTACCACCAGGGAAATTCTGATTTCGCTGGAAGTTTTGTTGTTATTGTAGAGGACGCTGATCATACCAGATCCCATTCACCTGTAATTGTTGAAGTGAATCTTCAGATGATGGATTCAGACACTCACTGGATTCATGACTTTCTTGGCATTGATCACAAACCAGAGGAGTTGTTTGAACCTTTGACACTTGAAACTTGTCAAATTTCTCACTTAAACTGTCAAACTTTTTAGATAATGATATTACATCACTATCTGCTAGTTTTGTTGCTGCTCTTTGTGTGTGAGCTAGCACACTTTCATTCTCGTTCCTTGCAAGCTTTTTGATCAAATCAATAGCCTGCTCTGATGTACTTTCCCGAATAGAACCTCCAGCGGCACTATTTATTATCATCCTTGTTTCAGGAGTGATTCCATTGAAGAATATCACCACTTTTCTATCATCATCTCCTTCATAACGTGCACATTTCCTGTTAAGTTCCTGGAATCTATTCCATGTTGCACAGAGTGATTCTCCTTTCAGCTGGCGAAAATTTGTGATTTCATTCACCAGCTGATTATATTTTTCCATGGAGAAGAAATGATCAAAGAATTTGCTGGACAAATCTTCCCATGTAAGGATGCTGTTTGCTGGCTGTCGTTCAATCCACCTCAATGCTTTTCTCTTAATAGCAAAAGGGAATAACCGGAGCCTGATAGCATCTGTAGATACTCCATTATGCTTAGTTGTATCACAGACCATTAGGAATCGGTCTATGAACTCATGAGGATCTTCATCATCAACACCAGAAAACTGAACCCTTTCCACCAAAGAAATCAATGATGGCTTGAGTTCAAAGTTGTTGGCCTCCACATTTGGCCTTACTATGCTTGAATTGGCCCTGTTGAATACTGGAGTTAGAATTGTATTCAACAGTCTTGGAGGTTGGTTGTTGGCATTTCCTCCTCGTCCATGACCAACATTGTTGTTTTCTGTCATCTCTTGAATTGGTTGTAAAGGTATGTGCGTAGAATCTTCCCAAATGATCTATCTAGCAGCCTTCCTTAGTTGCTTTTCGGTCCTTGCAATTTCAGAATCAATTACAAAGTCCTTAGACGGAAGTCTGCCTCGCATAAAACTCAGAAAAATTATTAGTAGCACCTGAACAACTCAAAACAAGATAAAAAGAATAAAAATAAAAATCTAATCTCAAGAATCTACGGTTATTTGTAATATTGATTACACAATCCCCGACAACGGCGCCAAAAACTTGTTGCGAACTCGGCAAGTGTACCGATCGTTCCAAGTAATAAAAGTGATAAGTAAGATTGTCTCCACAGGGATTGTAAAACAACTACTACGATAACCAGTCTTCTTAAGTTAGATGAATCGATTTGTGTTTCCACTATATGGTAACTAATTAAAAAGTAAAGACTTGTTTTTAGGTTTTTATGAGAAAGACTTAAAAGAAGAAAATGAAAGAAATATTTTTGTAAAAGAAGTGAGGAAGAGTACTGTAGCCAGGGTAGGGTACATTCACCAATTGCTCCCAATTTTACTTTGGATTGATTCACAATACTTATCGAAATTAATAACTCAGATAAATTATCATCTCTAGAAATAATTAGTTAGAACCCAATCCCTTGGTGATCTAACCCTTTACTTCAATCGGAACCCTAATCCTTAATAATCCCGCATGAAAATAAGCATTATGTAGATAAATCCCACGACTGCAATTCATACAAGTCTATTCTTAGAACATGTATGAAGCATCATCTTTATCTCCTTTCAGAATCAATATTCCAATATTCCTATTGCGAACCCTAATCCCCAGAATATCATCCCCTATTAGGTTGATCAGATCTAACAGAGATAATATCAATACGCACAAGATAAAGATGAAGCATATTAAAATCAACACATATAGTGATTCAATCCTTGTACCAATTGTCACAAAGGGATCATGGCCCTGACTACAGAAAATAGATCTAGCCAATCAACATCATGATCGCTGATCTGAATTCAACATGAACTGAAAATAAAAATAGAAGAAAAGTACAAAAACGGGACGACGAACACGAAGAACGCCTTCCTTCTCCAGCCGGATCTGCCTCTTTTTGGATCTCTTTGGTGTGTGTTTCCTTCCAAGGTTGAGTCTCTTTTTATAAGAGACTTTGACCTAAAATTGCCAAATTTTGAACTCTATCTTTCGCGCCTCCCACGCTGACAGCGCCACTCCCGCGCTGTGAGCGTGGGAGGTTCTGCCTGTTTTTGCTCTCCCGCGCTGATAGCGCGGATCTCACGCTCTCAGCGCGGGATCTTCTGCCAAATTTCTGCTTCCCACGCTGTTAGCGCCATACCCACGCTGACAGCGTGGGATTTTAGCTCTTATTTGTCCTTTTTGACTTTTTTTACTGCATCTTTCCTGATATTCAGACTTTGGATACATTTAATCAGTTTTTCTGCTTTTCTTGCATTGATTGAGTCACTTTCTTCTTCTTTTCGTCTTATAATTTCTTATATGTTGTTCGCATATCAGGAGGCAACCCACTATCTCAGGTATGTGATAACTAATATTAATAATATTATAAAAAAAATTATTTTAGAAAATTTGAAAAAAAATCGACAAGTGTTGGGTGCTAAAACTTCCTTTTTGGACGTTTTAGCAGTCTAAAGATGCATCACAATGCAAAACTCTGGCCCAGAGCGCTATAACGTTCTGATTGTCCGTTTTAGCGTTCCCCTACGCATTACAATGCAAGCACTCTGGTCAAGCGCGCTAAAACTTCCTGATTGACCGTTTTAGCGCTTTAATGCACACAACTATGTGCACATCTTTCTGGACCTCGGCTCTAAAACGTTTGGTTTAAACATTTTAGAGTCGCGTCACTTATTTGAATTCCACGATTATATCCTCTCATTCCCTCACTATCACTATCCCATCTCTCATCTTTTCCCTTCACTCTCCCAATCCCTCATTGTTGAATTCTCTCTCTCTCTCCCATTCTTCCGTCTCCATCTTATTCCTAACAAGGTATGTTCATCCTAACCGTCCTCATTTCAACATCTTGTTTCTGATTTGTTTGTAAATTTCATATTATCTAGGGTTCACAAAGTTTTGATTTCCATGTACTATCCATATGATTCAATGTTTTTCTTTGTTACATGTATGTTCATGTTTGTTCGATACTGCTGGTTTTACATTTTTTGGGGAAGAGAGGAATCCCAAATCGTTTTACACACAATGCATGTTGCACGCACACACCAGGTGTTTGCAAAAATACCTGACCCAGAAAAGCCAGAGCGCTAAGACGCTGGACACTCCACGTTTTAGCGCTCAACTGTTTTGTAACACACATAATGCCAGGATGCTAAAACGCTCAGTGTGAATGTTTTAGCGCCCAGACCCTGATGCATGCATGATTTCAGGCTGCTTGTCTGGCATTGAGGGGGTTGTTTCCTTTCATACTTTTTGGATCCCTTTTCCACTAATTCTTTCAAACTCCAAGCTGGAATTGTGATTCAATATCTCTGATTTGCTTCTTGGTTTATTGACTGACTTATTTGTTTTCAAACTGTATCAGGACTATGTCTTCCCCAATTAAGAAAAACAGCAAGAAGGGGGCTAGGGTGACCAAGGGCAAGGAGCCTACACCTCCACCTTCTTATGATGACAAACTCTAGAGGAGTGCTGCCCATGAGACCAGGTTCAATGAAAATACTTCATTTAGGCCCTTTGTCTGGGAGAGGAAATTCGTCCTGAACAAGGATGAATACCCAGAATTCCAATCTCGGCTGATTAAGAGGGAATGGGAGACTTTTGGCAGTATGTTGGACAATAGTAGTCAAGCTATTTGTCGGGAATTCTATGCCAATGCCTACAATGGGGATGAAGGTGGCAAGAGGCATTTTGTAAGTATGGTTAGGGGGAAGAAGGTGAAGTATGATGCTTTTACCATCCAGAAACTCCTGAAGATCACTCTCTGTGACTACATCCAAAACCTAAACTGTCAGTTCAAGAGGAATTGGGAAAAGATTGACATTCCACCAAGGAGGAGCAGCCCTGAGTTTGAAACTTGGACTAAATTGGGAGCAGCTGAGCCTGTATTGCAAACCATGGGCAAGCCTAATGAAAAATGGCAAATGATGAAGGATGAGGTCAATCCTAAGTTACTGTGGTTAAGTCAGCTGAATGGCCAGGCTCGGGTGTGGTTCCATTTTGTGGTCTCCAATGTGATGCCTTCCTCCAACCAGGCAGAAGTGATTATGATGAGAGCTGTGTTGATCCACACTATCATGATAAGGAAGAAAGTGGAGCTTCCCATCATTCTGCAGGATAGTATTTATGACATGGCACATTCTGACAGCAGCTCTTCTGCACTGGATCACAGTTCTTTGATCCAGCATCTATGTAAGAGAGCTGGTGTTGAAATCACAGATAATGGGGCACAGGTTAAGTTGCACCCTACCATTGATGCTAAGATGATCGCTACACAGCTGCGGATTGGAGGAGGAGTAGTCCCAGGTTTGACTCCGGGAAGAAAGAAGATGACACAGGAAGAGTTTGAAGAAGAAAACCCAAGGCGATCATCCGAGCAGTGGCTGATAAACACAGGGGTTCATCTGGGATTTTTACGCAGACGTCTGAAGTTTATGCAGTCGAGGCAGAATTCATTTCAGACTCAGATGTTTTAGATGATGACTGCCCTTTGTGAGGCACAGGGAGTCCAGCCAGCTGAGTTCCAGACTGAGGAGTATCCTCATTCTGAAGAGGAGGATGAGTTTGAGGCAGCCGCCACAGCATTCTTTGAGAAGCGTGCTGACAGGGAGGAGGCTGCCATGGCTGCTATGGCTGGAATGGATGCTGGAGATACACCTGCCGCTGATCAGCCCGCTGGAGATCAGACTGTTGGAGACGTTTCTGCTATGGAGGAGGATCAGGCTGCTGATGATGATTACACATCCCTTCCTCACACAGATCCAGGATCCGATCCTTTTGCCTCAGATGAGGAGGATTCAGAGTCTCACATTGACTCCTGATTTTACTGCATTTCAGTTCTTTTATTTTATTTTGGTTTACATTGGTTTTATTTTGTTGTTAGTTTTCTTATGTAATTTGGTTAAGTACATTGAGATATTTACTATTTTGACTGATGCGCATTGCGATAGTACTGATGCTATTGGGTTTTGTATGAATGTGTTTCAGTGATTAATTGCTGTTTTAGATTTAAATTAGTTGCTGGGGACAGCAACATTTAAATCTAAGAATTGGGTTGTGATTGAAAGGCATGCAAACTTCATGGAGATGTCACACAAATTGATGAGACAAAACTGGGAAACATCTCAATCTCTTTTATTTTCTTTTTTAAGTTTTTGTGTGATTTAGATTTTAGTTGTGTTATAGAATTTGGATTTCAATTTTGATATGGAACTCTATGAGGATTTGATTGATCAAAGTTTTAGATGATGGATCAAATTAAGGATACAATCTTATGCCTTGCATGTTGAGTAAAATGAAATGATTTGCATGACTCATTCAATGTGTAAGAGTAGAGAGATTAGTTTTGATGCATAGAGAGAAAGTTAAGCATGCATTCTGAACTGTGAGGAAATTGAGCCTATACAGGAAATTTTGTTCAGAGAGCACTTCATTGCATGAGTAACTCTAGAACTTACCTTGTTTCTTGCTTGAAATGGTTGATGATGTGTAGGGTAGATATGATTGAGGCATTTCCTTCTTGAACCAAAAAGTTTTAATGGCCAACCCTAATGTTTCCATTGCATGAAACCTTTGAGCTTAAGCTTGTTTGTTTGATAAAACCAAGAACCTGCATTCTTTCCGATCCTACAGATTAAAAGCTTCAGATAAGGGATAATGGATGAAAATTTTATTGGGAGAAAAGTGTTCCTGCAATGTATGACAACACAAAGTGTTGGAACTCTGGAGAAGAAGAAGAAAAGAAAGAAAAAAGGAAGTAAAGGCACAAAGTGCTTGGTAAAAGAAAGAAAAGGATGTTACCAAAAAACAAAAAATTTAAGGAAAAGGGGAAATTAAAAACACAAAGTGTTTGGAAGAAAAGGAGGAATAAAGGTTCAAAGAAAGGTATAAGGAGTGAAAAGGAAAAATTTGGGGGAATTAGAAAGAATTTGATAAATACTGTGATTTCCCCCTTATCTGAATCTGATTCATTTAATCTGAACCCCTCTTTTAACATAAATCCCTACCTCTAGTCTAGCCACATACCAAGCCACATTGCCAATCACACAAAGACCTTTTTGATCTTCCTTATAGATCATTGTTACTGTGGAAAGTGCGAAGATGGGCAAGCCTATGGTAGTTTGAGTACAGTGAAAATTGAGTGATAAGTGCATCCTTAAACACTAGAGTGCAAGAAAGCTAAATTCTCACAATTTTTGAGAAGTTCCTCGTGAATTGGTGTTTTGTTTGGAAATCTCTGTATATCATCTCTACTGATTTGTTGAAAAGTCACAGATGATGTTTGGCAAATCATAGGAATAAGAGATTGCATGGTTATAAGCTTGTATCATGAAATGTGATCTTTTGTTAAATGAAGTCCATCCTCATGAGTTTCATCTATAAAAAATCTTAAGTCCCTCTCTGTTTTTAAATTCATTACTGAGGACAACAATGTTCAAATCTGGGAATTGTGATAAACCCTCAATTCATCAGGTTTTTCAGCATGAATTAGTATCAATTTGTGTGATTAAATGATGGAAAAGAGGTTAATGTCCTGAAAAGTCCTCAAATACAAGTTTTGGAAGCTTTGTTAAAAATTTACATTGTTCTTGTAGGGAAATGAAGCTCAAGGACAAATAGAGAGAAGAAAGAAGATTCTGAAGAATGGGAGAATGCTAAGTGTTGAGCGCTAAAACGTCCAAATAGAACATTTTAGCGCGCTGCTGCAAACTGAAGCAAAAAAATGCTGGTGATGAGCGTTAAAACTTCCTGATCAAACGTTTTAGCGCTCTGCTTTTGGAAAAGTTTCTAGTCTTGAACGCTAAAACTTCCTAATCAAACATTTTAGTGCTCTATTGTTGGAAAGGTTTCTGGTCTTGAATGCTAAAAAGTCCAAGTCAAACATTTTAGCGTTGGAGACAGTTACAAGCAGTTGGGCATCCGTTAAACATGAACACTAAAACGTTCAATAGTGAACGTTTTAGCGCCCATGTCAGTTTCTGGTTGTTATTCAGTTGTATTTTGTAACTCTATATAAGGTAAGGTCCTTCACATTAAGATAGGCTATCCCATCCTATCTCAGATCCTCTGATCTGACTTTTCACTTTCTCTGACTTTCCAAATTCTTTAGGATTTAGTTCTTGTAATAGTTAGTACATTTTATGTAATTGTAATTGAAGATTGAAGACTCAACCATCATGAAAATGGAGTTTGATCTTTCCTCTTCTCTTGTTATTTCTTTTATTATGACTGAGTAGAGTCCTTTATAGTTTGATGTCAATGGAACTCAAGGATGAATTTATGTATGGTTGATTTGAATATTATGTTTATCTTTTTTGTGATGATATGAAGTTGTCTGTATCAATTCTTTCCCTCAAGGGAGTAGTGTAGAACAGGGATGTTTACATTATTCCTGTAACTGGCAATTTCATCATCAGTGTTCTGGTATTCAAGGGGTTGATGCTAGGAATCTGGTGTAATCTTTAAGATCTTAGTGTTTAATGCATGTATTAAGAAGGGAATCACCAAGGGATTGGGGTTTCTGATTAATGTAACAATCAGGGTAGTAAGGGATTACATCTTGATGATAAGAAAAAGGTTGGTTAACATCACATGGGAGATAATTCATAGTAGGATTGATTATTACATAAGTTCATGCTTGAGGGAAATTGATGTCTGACTACTTGTTTTAAAAAATTATAATTCACATTTTATTTGTTTTATCAAGTTTTAATTCAATTCAACTTCTAGTGACAATAATCAATGCAATCAATTAATTTTTGGTTGGTTCAACTTAATTATATATGGTTAGTTTGTGTTTGAACACAAATCTCCGCGAGAACGATCTTTATTCATCATTTTATTACTTGTACGACTAGTACACTTGCTAAAGTTGCAACAATGATGCTACATACTCAGGCTTGCCGTCAAAGTGGAACAACACATGCATATTATATGGCCCTTATGCTTAACAGTTCAACAACATTCCAATCATCAAAGCATGAAAACAAAGCATGCATATAAGCCATTTCCCCATGGGTGTATGGTGGAACCAAACAATGGCTAAACCGAGGACACGAAAGCTTACCTGTATCGGTAAAGTCCTCTAATACCAACTCAGTATCACGTGGTCACCAACAACCAAACAATCCAGTGAGTCACAATCTGGTTTAATGGCAAATACATCATCAATAATCATATCTTATAATTTCATGTCAAATTGAACATGTTTTCTTTTTCGTTTAGCGTACTGCACGCTTCTCCCAAAGCCCCCAATCACAAACAGTCTTTACCATTTTTAAAACTGCAATTTCAAATCTTTACCAATTACTCTAAGATTTTAATATGTTACATTAGATATCTCAAGCTTTCCAATGACATATTTTATGTCTCAATCGGAGTTGTATAACTCGGGTTATGATTTTTGCAAATTTCCTACAACAACTGAGTTTCCAACAATAGGGTCGCGACTTCAAACATAAACTGAGAGCAATCCACTTATCCAATGGATCTAAAAATTTACAGGGTTGTGGCCCTATGTGTTAGCTTCACATAGGTCTAAACTCACTCAATATAGAGCTCTGTAGCTCGAGATATGGCAATTTTACTAAACTAGGTCGCTGTTGTCTCGCGAAGTATTCTATTACTGCAATTTTCCATAAAGTATTCGAATACTGCCCGAAAAGTATTCGAATACTTCTTCGACAGAATGTAGAAAATTGAGTTTTAAAGGTATAATTGACCTCCAATGATCCAAACTCGATCTGGAGTCCAAGTACTCCTTAAACAGATGTTTATTAACATGCTAAGGACTCAGAAACACATTCCTTTATTCAAATGATCAAAGTTTTACTTGTTAACCGATTAAACAAGCTTAAAATCATCAAAAGACAAAGAGGTGATCATGGTATACCTCTAAGCTCCAAAAATCCGTAAATGAGACACCATAAGGGTCTTCAACACAGCACCAAAGTTCTGCCATTTCCCAAATACGAAATGCACTACAAGCTAGGACCTTTCACCATCAAAATGTCTCCTTGAAACCTCCAGAGACAAGTAGGTGGCTTCCTCCAAGAGAACCACCAACTCAACCCCCACAACCTCTCAAGCTCAGAAGCTACACTAAGAAATGGAGCACCTTTCAATCTCTCAAGGCTTAAGCACACTCAAATATGAAGCCTTTATGACGAAATCAAGAGTAAAGGTAATCTCTTGAAGGTTTTCTATGGAGAAGAAGGCTAAGGGAGGGTAAAGGAGAGGGTGGCAGCCAAATGCATCAGAAATCTCTACGTAGACACATCAAAATCTGACCTAGGTTATTATGCAAGTGGCTATATATAGCCCACTTAAGTTTAATCACACAGTATTAGCACTAATAGCTACGCTTAGAATTTAAATCCCAAACTTAGGATTCTAAACTTACTCATTTTTCTAAGGTTTATCATATTTGTATTTTATTTTTCGCAATACCTTTCTAGTACGCGCTTTTTCATAACCAGTATCAGTTCTGGCACTAGTTCTCATTATTTTGACCTGAAACTCGTTTTACTAGTCCTATATAATATTCTAGGAATATTCATGCACTTATTATAATTTTCTTGGATACTTCATTGGTACGCATTTATACCGAGTAGCAGAACCGGTATCTGCACTTTTCGTCAGAAAAGTGACTTTCAGCATTATTACCCACTTACTATAACTATTTAAGCCTCATAATAATTATTAGGGTCAATTATGGAATTATTTCCTAATTTCTCTTAATTAATTAACTTCCTTAATTAACGGTGTGGGTTCTTATACATGCAACATGGTCTGTGATGGCTATCATGAATTACCTGGCTTGCTTGTGGCCAGATATGATGATACAAAGTGGTACAAGTGTTACTTTGACTTGTAAGATTATGCAGTCCATTGGTTTTGTTGAAAGACCTTGTTTATCACCAAATGAGCAGGAATTGGAGCTAAAACCATACTTCGAAACAGATAGGGAGCCAAATGGATATCTTGTGAAGGTGCATGGACAGATCTCTGTTGCTGTGACAGATGAAATGTTTTCTAATCATCCCAAGATACCTGTTAACACAAAATTGGAAGGTGATGAGCCAAAGAAAATAGTTTGCAGCTTATATGGCTACCATTTTGATGATAGGACTAGTGAGGCTAATGAATATGTGGATGCTTTAGCTACCAAGGAGTTAGAAGTGGAAATAGACAATGAGTGTAAAGAAGAACTAGTGAATATTCAAAAGGTAACTGCTTCAATTGGCAAAGAATAACATCATCTGCAAACTCGATTTTCTGATTTTCCATCATTTGAGGACTCCTTGACATCTTAAAATATTAGTTCATTTGAGCAAGACAGAAATGCAGAACATAATGACTTGCTAGCTCGTTTCTTAAATTCTGAGTCAACAAGAACCTCCTGTGCATAAAATGATAATATTTCACTCAGAAGAGATAGAAATGAAAAACATACTCAACCGCAAGCTCAGTTCTTAGATTCCCAATATATTGGAAACTCTTCCACATCAGATATCAAAGATATGCCATTCAACTTGGTTTCCCCAACTGTTGAGTGGGAAAAGACTTATTGTGGTGCATTTGTCATGCTTGATGATGCACAAGTTCAGAAATAAGTACAGAACTGGCAGCTGTTCCTTTTTTTTTTTTCAAAGGAACTTGAGGACAAGGTCCATTTTTTAGGGAAAGGCAATGTTACGATATTAGCATAAAAGAATTAAAGGCATAGCTTAGGTAGTAGTAAGGGTAGCAATTTAATATTATTGGGATAACTGTTGTTAGTAGTTAACTGTTGTTAGTAGTGAACCATGTTAATAGCTGATATGCCCAAATAGTGGCAATTGTGTTGCTATGTGTTGCTGGTAATGTAAGTCATGGACTGACGTGTCATTCTGTTGGAGTTTGTTAGTAAACGTGGCATAAATGCCTGATAGGGTCATTGAGAAGTTTAACTTGAATATACAGAATCCAATTTCAATTGAATTTCTCTGATTCTGCTTCTTCTTTTCTTGTTCTCTACATTGAGATATCAATTTAGAATCCGCTATCCTAATAGTGTTTGATAGGAGTTTTTGTTGAAGATACCTAAGTAAATGGATCTGGTATTTTAATATATTTATGTTTGGTACAAGGTTTGGAAATATTTAGCTAGAGTAATTATTTATCCAGTATTTGATATTTGTCTATGTAAAAAACACTGTTGAATAATACCACCTAGAAGATGGTATTTGCTGATTAATGGGGAAATCCAAAAAAAAAGCAAGCAAAGAGACCAAAATGATCATGATTTAACCTACCTATTCGTGTATTGTGTTTGTTCACAAAAACTGGATCGAGGAAGACAACGTCCTGTGGCAAAAATTTTATCGAGACTCTCTGCAGCTCCTTTAAAATTAATTAGCTCCACCCAAAAGCCCTTGCTCATGAATATTTTATCCATCAATTGCTTTGTTTTGTATTGTGCAAGGGATCAGAAAATATTTTTTTCATTTCTTTTTTCTCGAAGAAGAAAATTACTTTAATTAAATGCTAACTTGACCTTGATTCCTATGTCTGACTCAGCTAACCATGCAGGCAACTATCCCACAAAAAAGGATCCCTTCATGGCCAAACTGCTTATCTGAAATGGTTTTGAACGGAGAGAGAGATATGAAAAAGAGAAGTTGGCTAATCAGCTTACCACAAATTACTCTTATTTAATCAAGGGTTGTTGTGGTAATTTAACCTTATTCTTTATTAATATTTTACCTTTAACCAAACAATTTTCTTTTCACTTTCCAAACATATTTTCAATAATTATAATATTCTGGTAAAAAAAAATTCTCCTCTGTGAAACACTCTTTTCAATGATGGTTTAGTATTAGAGGCTTAGAGCTGTTGATATGGGTAAAAGTCTACAACCTATCCCATCTAGCCCATTATTTTTCTGAGTTCTTGACTCAGTGGGTTACTTTTTATCCTAATTGAGAAATTCTGAAAATTATGCACGTTCATTGTCAGAAATTTATTTTTCTCTTAAAGCAGTAAAAAGTATGATTCATGTGATATTGATCATAACAAAAGGCTAAAATAAATAATATTAGGCTCATTATTATTTATTTATTTTTGCTGAGCACTCGGAGAATACTGAAGATATTTTCAAATATTTTCCATGGCAAGAGCGTGTCACTATGTTAGGCTCACCTATAGCTTTCTGCCTCACAACCCGAATATGGAAGTGAAACCACAAGGGATTGCAGCTAGAGATGGCGGCGGCGGTGGAGATTATGATGGTGGCGAAGCCAGACATCTCTTGTTACGGTTAAAGTGGTGAGAGAGAAGAGTTTGAGGATTAGAGGGCATCCATCGTGGGCTGTGGATTATGTACAGTGATTACACACTAGTGTTTCATACAGAATCGTGGTTTTATACGTGTAAAAATAGCTAGTTACATATGTGTATAGGGTGAATACGTGTAATCAAAGGGCACATGGGTCTTGGTAGTTATGCCTGGTGGCTAACTAACACTCCCAATAAATTCCTCACTATGGGGTATGTGTAAAGCATGCAAATTATCAATAATATTCTGGTGTTTCATTCTTAAGGGTACGTGTCCCTTATCAACTGGTGCTTCCTTTTGGTGGATTCAAGAAACCAACAATGAGGGTTCAAGAGGTTGTTGACGAGTTGACACAGCATAAAGAGGACAGCAACCGCCGGTTTGATCAAATGTTGGAGATGATGGAGAACAGTTTTCGTGAAATGTTGCTTCAAAATTCCAAACCAGTTTCTGAGATAAATTCTGGAGAAAATTCGTCTCAGCCTCATCGTGGTGTTCCTCACACGGCTTTGCATGTGGAAGATCCTCGTGTAGTTCTGAAGTTTGTGAAGACAGAGATTCCAAAGTTCGACGGAAAGGAACCGAACACGTGGGTTTTCAAAATCGCATTGTTCTTCAAGATTCATCATGTTCTAGACAACTTGAAGGTGGAATTGGCTGGTCTGAGGATGGAAAGAGCAGCAGCAGATTGGTACCAATGGATTTTCAAAAGTGGCATTGCAACTTCGTGGGTGGATTTCACGGTGGCGGTTAATCAGATATTTGGACCATCACAATATAAGGATGTTCGTGGTGTGCTTTCCAAATTGATGCAGACAAGATGCTTATCGGATTACATTGCAGAATTTCAGAAATTGATGAATCGGGTATCAAATAACAGTGATGAGTTGTTAATGACATTTTTCATCTCTGGGTTACAGCCTAATTTGCAAGGGGCAATTCAGTTGCGTGGACCTTCTTCCCTTCACCAAGCGATGCAATTGGCTATTGCATATGATAATCATCATGGGGAGTTATGTTCTTCAGTAAATTCTTACCATAAGAAGCCATTTTTCGTTCTAATATCACAAGCACATTGGAGAAACCAACACAAAGTACACCACTTGCCTTACCAGCCCCAAGTTCCTTACCTGTGAAGAAATTATCTCCTGAAGAGATGCAAAAGAAGAGGGAGATGGGAATTTGTTATACATGTGATGAGAGGTGGACCACCAAACATCGTTCTAAGGCCAAAATGCTCATACTAATAGGGGAACCAGATGATTCTGAGGGAGAGGGTGAAGAGAAGATTGTGTGGGGTAAGACAGAAAATGAAGGAGTGAGAGTTGATGCTGCTCTGCATTCACTCTCTGGTCATGATGCAAAATCCTTGGTTTTATTAGCTGTGGTGAGAGGTAAGAAGGTGCCTATGCTCATTGATTCAGGGAGCTCACATAATTTCATTAACAAGGACTTGCCAGAAGAGTTGAAGCTGCCACTGATGAAAGCTTCAAAGATAAGGGTGTTCATGGGAAATGGGGAATTCCTACCTTGTGAAAAGAAGCGTCCTTCAGTGCCATTGTTGATTCAAGATCATTGTTTTCCATCTGAGCTTTATGTTGTTGAGCTTAATGATCTCAGTATTATATTGGGAATGCCATGGTTGGTAACCTTGGGACGTGTCACTCATAATTATGGTGACCTTTCTATGGAGTTCTCTTGACAACATAAGATGGTAATTTTGAAGGGTATTCAACCTCAGACTCCAATAGCTACAGCAAGCAATGGGGATGCAGTTTTCCATGCATTGTCTTTGCAGAATTCAGCGCTAGGAAATACTGAGGTAAATCCTGAATTGTTGTTATTGAAGGATAGTGTATCTGTTCAATTGTGGGATGTTTTTGTTAATTGCCAAAAGGTATTTGAGATTCCCAGATCCTTACCCCCTTTTAGAGGAATGGAGTATGCAATTCATTTGGTGGATGAATCCAAATCTGTAAAGGTAAAACCTTACAGATATCCACACCACCAAAAATCTGAAATCGAAAAACAAGTTACTGAGTTGCTTGAGTCTGGTTGGATCCAACAAAGCCACAATGCTTTTTCTTCACCAGTGTTGTTAGTGAAGAAACATGACAATTCTTGGCGCATGTGCATAGACTATCGAGCCTTAAATGCATTAACAGTGAAGGATGCCTTCCCTATCCCAACCATAGATGAATTGCTTGATGAGTTATTTGAGGCTAAGGTGTTTAGTAAACTTCATTTACGTTCTGGCTACATCAAATAAGGATGAAGACTGGTGACATTCATAAAACAGCCTTTAGAACACATGAGGGCCATTATGAATTCAAGGTAATGCCCTTTGGGCTAACAAATGCTCCTGCTACCTTTCAAGCTGCCATAAACAGAATTTTTAGACCATTTTTGAGGAAGTTTGTTGTTGTATTCTTCGATGATGTGCTGATTTATAGTTCTTTTTTGGAAGCTCATATCCATCATCTGGAGACAGTCTTGCAATACTTGTTATCCAATGCTTTTTATGTCAAACTCAGTAAATGTGAATTTGGAGTTAGTGAGATAGCTTATTTAGTCCATGTGGTGACTGTTGAGGGAGTTAAAGCTGATAAGAAAAAGATAGAAGCTATGGTGGATTGGCCTACACCTCAATCCATTAAACAGCTGCGTGCCTTCCTTGGATTAACCGGCTACTATAGGAGATTTGTTAAGGGTTATGCTTCCTTGGCTCATCCCTTGACAGAGTTGCTTAAGCAGGTTAAATTTTCTTGGAATGAGGAAGCTGTTGGTGCATTTATAGCTTTAAAGGAAGCTATGTCCATTACTCCAGTGTTACAATTACCTGACTTTTCATCCTCTTTTACAGTTGAATCTGATGCTTCTAAATTAGGAGTTGGAGCTGTGTTGTTACAAGGTGGGAAACCAGTGTCCTTCTTTAGCAAAAAGTTTGGTCCCCAAATGGCAGTTGCCACTGCTTATGTCAGAGACTTGTATGCTATTACAGAAGCTATCAAACGATGGAGACATTATCTACTAGGTTCCCATTTTGTGATCAAGACTGATCATCAAAGCTTAAGGGAACTTTTGAAGCAAACTATCCAGACTGCAGACCAACAAAGGTACATTTAGAAATTAATGGGATATAACTTCACCATTGGATATAAATCAGGTACCTCTAATATTGTTGCTGATGCTCTTTCAAGACAGTTCCCAGATGAAGAAAGAGCAGTGTGTAATGCCTTGCGTTCAGAACCATTATTGGACATTTGGTTAAAAATCAAGGAGGACAATGGCACTGATCCAGAACTCTTAACCATTCATAAGAGTATGGAGGAGGGTACAATCCTTAATTGTGAATTTTCCAGGAAAGATGGAATGCTGTTTCACAAAAATAGATGTTATTTGGGAGCGAATTCAATTCTTAAGGAATTATTGT
Organism: Gastrolobium villosum; assembly: GCA_032173675.1. NCBI lineage: Eukaryota > Viridiplantae > Streptophyta > Magnoliopsida > Fabales > Fabaceae > Gastrolobium > Gastrolobium villosum. The sequence goes on along the minus strand of JAVKPL010012628.1, from coordinate 46,313 downwards.
TGACAGAAGCTCATGCTACACCATTAGGTGGACATGCTGGAATTCAGAGAACAATTTTACGTTTATCTGCATCCTTTGTGTGGAGAAACATGAGGCAGGATGTTAAAAAGTTTGTCAAGGAATGTTCCGTGTGTCAACAGATCAAGTATTCCACACAGGTTCCATTGGGCCTGTTACAATCACTGCCAATTCCCCAAGCCATTTTTGATGATTTGACACTTGATTTCATCACTGCATTTCCTAGGTCTCATGGCTATACCACCATTTTGGTAGTTGTAGATCGATTGTCCAAGTATGGCCATTTTGGTCCACTGCCTGCAGCTTACACAGCAGTCATGGTAGCTAATTTTTTCTGTGAAATGGTGGTGAAACATCATGGTTTTCCACGTTCTCTTGTCTCAGACCGTGATCCTATTTTTATGAGCAAATTATGGCGTCAATTTTTCAATTGAGTGGCACAAAGTTGAATGCATCATCTGCCTACCATCCCCAATCAGATGGCCAATCCAAAGTGAGAAATAGATACTTGGAATAGTATCTGCGTACTTTTTGTTCCGAATAGCACAATAATTGGTACAAGTGTTTATGTTGGGTTGAACTTCACTATAACATAGCAATCCATTCGGCTATAAGCATGTCTCCATTCCATGCTGTTTATGGTAAGGTTCCAACATTGATCCCACAGTATAGCAAGTCAGCAGTTCCAATGGAGGCAGTGGACGTGATGTTACAACAACGTGATCAGGTGCTAGCTCAGCTCAAACTTCAGTTGCAACGAGCCCAACAACACATGAAACTTCAGGCTGATAGACGTAGACAAGACAGAGTATTTCAAGTAGGGGATCGAGTCCTTATCAAGCTGCAACCATATCGTCAAGTCTCTGTTGTGAGGCGTGCCAATCACAAATTAGCCAAACGCTATTTTGGCCCTTACTGTATTGAAAAGGTGATTAGTCTTGTGGCTTATCGAGTGATCTTACCACCAGGAAGCTTGATCCACCCCACTTTTCATGTGTCTTCTTTGAAGTCATTCCATGGTTCCGCACCTGTTACTCATGAGCCCCTCCCTATCACCAGCAAAGACAATAAACCTCTTCAAGAACCGGTTGCATTACTCTCTTCCAGACATGTGCAGCAGCGTGACAAGAAAGTGCTTCGATTTTTGGTGCAGTGGTCAGAAACTTTCCCTGAAGATGCATCATGGGAAAATGCAGAGGATCTTCGCCAAGCTTATCCAGCTCTCCACCTGGAGGACAAGGTCGCTCTTAAAGAAGGGGCAGATGTTACGGATAAAGTGGTGAGAGAGAAGAGTTCGAGGATTAGACGGCATCCACCGTGGGCTGTGGATTATATGCAGTGATTACACACTAGTGTCTCATACAAAATTGTGGTCTTATACGTGTAAAAATAGATAGTTAGATATGTGTATAGGGTGAATACGTGTAATCAAAGGGCACATGGGTCTTGGTAGTTATGCCTGGTGGCTAACTAACACTTCCAATAAATACCTCACTATGGGGTATGTGTAAAGCATGCAAATTATCAATAATATTCTGGTGTTTCATTCTTAAGGGTACGCATCCCTTATCATCTCCACAGCGGCGCCGTTTTGCGCAAAGCAGACCTACTTACATTCATGTTGAGCAACGTTCTGATAATAAAATAAACTGGGGAAAAATAGTTATCCTTTTAAATGACACAACTTATATCCTTTCACTCTCACAAAAAAGTGAGACCCACACCTTTATTTTTTTTGTCAACTCTCTCTCCTCCTTTATCTATCTCTTTACATCCTTTAAAATGACACAACTTTACATCCTTTAAAATGACACATACTTTACTCAATAAACTGAAAACCGAAAACATTCTGATAATAAAATAAACCGAAAACTGAAAACATTCTGATAATCCAATCTTGAGGCAAGGAACCTTCTCGAATAAATGAAATCAACATGGGTATGTATATTATTATTTATATATTTTAATTAAATAAAATAATTATTTATATAATTTTAATTAAAAAAATGTCTTAATTTTTTTTCTAGTTTTAATAGTTATTGAAATCTTTATAGGCTTAAAAATGTAAATAGGCCTAGGTCAATCTTTTATAGGCTTAGGTCAAGTGTATAACTTACACTATACTAATAGGTTATATAGGTCACATTTAAAATATTTTATATAGATTTGATCTATTTAGATAAAATCTTAGTCTAACCCAACATATTTATATCTCTACCTACAATAATGTGATTTATTTGTTATAAAACTTATATAATAGTATTTATTACAAATTCATATATAAAATTAGTTTAAGTTGCTCCACCAACATTCCTGATTAGGTTTATATAATATTCCAACCGAGTCAATGATTGATTCAACTTTAATAATAAATAAAATAACTATTTTGAAATAGAAATTTAGTTTATTTCATATACCAATTATTAACATATCTCATATAAAATTTGATATAAAAAGATTTTATTATAGCTAATTTAAAGGTGGGTTAATTTTTATTAAATTTAATAGCATGGTGTATGGGCTGCCTTTGCCTACAGGATTTTGTGGGCTTTTCAGCCTAGGTGAACTTTTCTTTTTATGGGCTTTAGCTATGGTTGAGAGTCCGTTTGACATTTTTTTTAAAGTTAAAATTAACTTTTAAGCTAAAATTAAAAAAAGAGATTTAAAAGTTAAGTTAAAAGTAGTTTGATGGTTATATAAATTTTTAAATATATATATTTTTTTTTTTAGTTTTAAGTTACTTAAAATTTGTATATTTTTAAAAAAGTTGTTCTTTTATAAAAAAAAACTGTTACAAAAAAAAACTCATCTTGGCTTTTTTGTTCATTTAAAAAAAAAGCTCTTTTTATTATATTGTTTTTTTTGTAAAAAGTTATTTGGCCTATCTTCTGTTTACAAAGAGAAGCTAAAAGAAATACCTTTCAAACATGCACCGAGTAGGGTGGATTCAACATTGACAACTTTGTTTATAATAAGTTTATAATAATATAATTCTCGTAATTCACATGATAAAAAAAAAATTTATATTACTCATCTTAATCACTTCAAAGGAGAAACTATTAAATGGTTTTTAAAATTTTCATGATATTAAGTGCTTGTACTTTTAATTTAATTGTTTTTATTTTGATTTCTTAAACTGTTTCTTAAGGGTACAAATTAATAAAACTTCAATAACAATTATATATGTAATATGTTGTCTATTAAAAACGGATTCTTCTAGATGAGAATCGAGCCTAAATTTTACAAATGGAGAGCTTTGATCTTCACATGCAGAAATCAACTCCGATGGCTTATGAGGATTTTAACAAATAAATATTGACAGATGCAAAAGAAAGTTATTTATTATGGATAAAGGATTTCTCAAGTCAATGGAGATAAGTTATCTCCGGTGAGCCCAAAGCGACGTCATTTTGAGGCAGAAATCAATGTATTTTTGTAATTCTAATTTATTGTAGGGTTATATTAGTTTGTATCATTATAATTTTTTAATCTTATAACCCCAAAACGACGTCGTTTTAAATTTACTGAGAAATATTTTTCCCATTTATTATTTTTGCTTAATGATATTTGACACGTAGTTTGTTATTAACTTTAAGGGAAATAGTTTTATCATTTTATATGAGAAAATTTTCTCATCTTACTCTCATAATTAAAAGGTGAATCCATTTTGACTTTTTTGTTTTCTCACTTTTTTATGTATCCCGCTCATATTTATGTGTGTAACATGAGAAAGTATTGTTATTAACTTTAATGGCAAAACCCAAAAAATCTGTGAGAGGGGCGAGAAAAGAAAAATCTATACTAAATCAGGTAGGACAATATAATAGTTGATTATTACAAATTTAAAAACTCTTAATGTTTTTTGTTTTTTTTTTGCATGAAAATAATAAGAACGGCTTTTAAGTTTAAATGTAATTTAAGATAAATGTTTGATGAACTAGAAGGGGGGATTGTCCCTCCTAACCCCTCCCTGACTACACCAAAAGCCATAATTAAATATGAAAGCTCCATAATTAAATATGAAAACTATGTTTGCATCAGAAAAAGAAAAAAGAAAAAAAAAGAGAGAGAGCAAAGCTATGAATTTTTTTTTCAATGATCTACTAATCTTGCTTGTCGCTTTCATTTGGTTCGGCTAGACATTATAAAACGATATTATAAAATATAATTAAGAAGTGGAATTTTGCACTTAAAAATCTTGCTTTCTTAGTGGAAGGTAGCATAAACGACATTAAAGTTACTTTATCAAATATAAAAAGATTAACTATCAGTCTCAAAATTATTTTTACTACAGCTGTCAATTTCTACATTGCTTTGATCACTTGAGGTGAACAGAAAAGAAGCACGAAAGAGATTGATTAAAGTTTAACGACTCCAATTATTACAGGTAAATAATTGACATTTCATTTTCCATTTCATGAAGTAATTATTTTATTTATTTTTAATGTAAAACTGTATTCTGAAGAGCACATGCATGTCTAGAGATAACTTCTTTTTTCGGACATTTCCTTATTAAAAATATGTTTTATAGTGATATAACAGAAATAATTGTGGCAATGCCTATATATAGTTAAAAGGAGACCTGCATTGATCAAATCAAAAACTTGATGAGTCCAAATTGGGAAGCATCATATTGGAACCCAATTCGCTATAGATCCGTAAGAAGACAAATAATGTTTCAGAAATTTTTAAAAGAAAAGTTTTTCATTATGGATGAAGGGTGATATTCCTTTCTTCTCTAGCATGTCTTCACCACCATTGGACTCAGGTTGGTGCCTTAAATTTTGTTTCCCATGATAAAGTAATGGCAAGGAATCATCACTGTTAGATTGTGAGTGCTTCAAAAGGTGAACCAAAGGAATAATTATATTTGTGCCAAAAGAGACCGATATTATTTGGTAGGTTTAGCTCTCTAGAGATAGAGCTAAGAAAGCATTTATTGTGTTTATGCCGAATTTACAGCTACGCTTTATTTCTATTATTTAAATTCTGTTTAACTTGATTTTTGTTTAAATTTTGAAGAGACGTTGCTTTGCTTGCTTTTTCACGTAGAATGCATGGAGGGTGTGTTGAATGGAGAGAGATCAAAAAGCACAAAAAGGCAAAAAGAATATGTGCAATTAAGTATATTCTTCAATGGTAATTCTCCGAATCAAGCGCTTATTATTAAGTAAAATTTATAATTATTGATTGAGAAAAATATTTGTTCTTTTAAAATACGGTCATTATGGTTAAAATTAGTGTATTTTATTTAAAATTAAATTAAAAAAAATATCTCACTTTTTCAATTGGATTTCCTATGTTTTTTTTTTCTTTTACTTAAAATAATATAATTTTGTTATCAAAAAAAATAAAATAAAATAATTAATAATTAATAATATAAGATTAAAAAAAATATCTCACTTTTTCACTCCAACGGTTAAAATTTATTACGAATTAATAAATTTTATTGACAAAAATCTTAACCGTTGACTGATGAAAATCAACGGTTAAGATATTGGTTGTAAGAGGTTGTAAAGAAAAATAGATTATAAGTATAACCTTCCCATTCTTTAAAAGTATAAATATTTAAAGAGTTCACTTTTTCTGCAGTTACTGCAGATAACTTATCTGCCGTAAGCTCAATACGATGTTGTTTTGGGTCAGAAATCATTATGTTTTTATAATTTTAATTTATTTCAGGATTATAGTAGTCTTTATATTTATAATTTTTTATCAAAATAATGTCATTTTAGGAATAAATACAGATAAGTTATCTCCTGCAGAAACATTTTTCCCATATTAAAATTTTACTAGTTAGGGCATTATTTTATGCACTGCAGAGGCTTATGTTCCGCGGTGGCGGACATGAGGGGCTGAATACAAGGACTAAGTAGTAGTGTTTTTTTGTGGAGCTAATCTCAGCTGTAGAAACAAATGAAAGATGGACGAAGATCATGCCTTCTTGCAAGCATTTCAAGTCCTAGCTAGCTCAGAACTGCAAAGGGGTTGTCATCTTCCTCCTTGTCATTAGATACATCTCCAAATTTCATCTCATCTTTGGTCTGAAAGGACAAATTGTGATTGTGCAAGTTTCCATTCCAGTTTCTCATTCCATGTCACATCTCTTCATTCTCTAACTTAAGGTCTGTTAGACGCGGTTGTTCATTCTCGATCTCAAGGGCGACGACTCCTCGTCCCCAATGCCTTTCACGATTCAGTTCAACCATTAGCCAAAGTCAAATGGGAAAAGTATTTACGTGAAAAGGGTTTATGTTTTCTGCAGTGAAAACAATTTTATTTTTGTTTTGTTTTGTTTTCACCCTCATAAGCACTCCCATTATCTGACAAAGGGGCTGTAATTCTATAAATATTAATCCAAGCCCAGCAGCAAGACATTGCATGCTCATTCAAGGCCCACACCCATCAGTCTATGTAATAACAACATATCCAGCACACGTCTTATCCCAATAACCATCGTGTGTGTGTGTATATATATATATACACACACACACGAGGTTGATCGTATGCAGTTACTTCTACCGCCAGTACCTTACTTAAGGGGCTGAGGATAAATTTTAAGAATAATAGAGAAATATAATTACTAGGAATCTATAGGGAAAGTTGAATAGATGAGGAATTGAACAGAATTTTACCGGAAAAATATATGAAAATTTTGGAAACCAATGTTTGGTAAAAAAAAATATTTTGATGGGTTAATGATGTAAAATTACAAAATTAACCCCAATACACAGCTTATTATCTAAACAAGTGGCCAGAGCATGCCATTTGTCCTTCAACGAAGATATTTTGTCATCCACAGCGTGATTTCCGTGGAGATCCATTTTAATCACACTAGCTTTAAACTCGGCGACCCAGATCCGAGGTTTCTAACTGTGTCGTAAACCCATATCTGAGGTTGGACATCACGGCTGCCTTGTACGTACTGTGCCCAACAGTTGCTGTGGATCTTAGGGCTCGAGTTGCTTCTTGGGTGTAATTTTGTTGGTAAGTGCCCAACGCTTCTAAAGTGGAGTGTTGGCATACGATGGGAATGGAAGCTGTGTGTAGAACTCCTCTTCAACCCACGCTTCTAAAGTGCAGTGCCCAAAGCCCGATACTGACCATAGAAAGAAGAAAATATCTTATCATGGAGGAGGGTATAATTGGAGTCCAAAAATTGTGTGAACAGTGCATTATCTGGATTTTCCAAAAAAATCACCCTCATATTCGCTTTCCAAATAGTGCGAAGAGCTTTCTTTCTCAGCAAAAATTGAAAAAGCCATGCAAATTACATGGATGGGGATTTGGTCAAAATCTATTGAAACAAATGTTGTGTTTCTAAAAACTATGTTTCATTTGCATAGGAATCTGTTGAAAAGAATGGAACCAAACATCACGTAAGTGTTGCAATGAAATTCACCATCTTTATTGGATCTCGGTATCCAAATCAGATTGTGATTCAGTTAAGCAATCACCTTATAAATATTTATACACAAACAAATACCCATATTGCTTATACCTTCGCTTGACATGTAATTTACAGATGAATCCACATATGCAAGATTAGGGATGTGCAAAATAACCAAAAAAGTGGGTCGAACCATGAACCGAACCGAACCGCTCCATAAAATAACCGGTTTTTAAAATCCAGTTCATGAACCGAACCGGTTTTTAAAGAACCGGTTTATGAATTTTTAGAACCAGTGTTTTTATTTCATAACCGAACCGTTTTCGAACCGAACCGAACCATTTTCAAATCGAATTTTTATAACTTTATTTTATAAATTTTTAAATTTTTTCTTTTACCAAAAAAAAAAAATTTGTTATAACAAGAATATATATATATATATATATATAAGTTAATTGTTATAACAAGCTTTTACCAAAAAAAAAAAAATTTGTTATAACAAGAATATATATATATATATATATATATTCTTTGATTTTATCAGGTACCATTCATTTCTTTCTTTTTCGGTTCATTTAATGCATTGCACGTATAATAGAAATGGTTCATCAAATAACGTGTCCATGAACAAAAATGTCATTAATGTTGATTTTGTTAATATCATACATACACACAAATTGCACAAATCTATAAAACAGAAAAGAGAAAGGGATGAGAAAATCATACAAAAGTTTATCCCGATTCACCAAATATAAACTACATTCAACTTGTCTATACTATATTTATCTCACCGTCATTCGTTACAAATCATTGTTTATAAGAGAATATAAATAAAATTTAGAAAATTCTAATAACAGCTATTCATAGACCTCAACTGAAATTATTAAGAAAAAAAAATCAAAATATGAATACGAAATATGAATCATTTCCAACCAGGAATTGAATAGTTAATTTTATTAGAAGGTAAAAGAGGGAAAATAGAAAATATTGATTTCATTGATTGTGGTGAATTTATTTGTACATATAAGCTCTTATATAGAAGAACATGAGGAGAAAACAAAAAGATCTAGAATATTGCAAATTAAAATAAAATATTTAATCTCTAATACTCCCCCTCAAGATGGATGGTGAATAACATGAACACTCTATCTTGGGAAGAAAGAAAATAAAAGCTTCACGGAATATCAACCGGAGAAATCGGTAGCACAGCAAATCAACTGGAATGATCATCAGTCTGAAGAGCTGGTAAACAGAGACAGTGCCGGAAAGAACATCAGCTATAATGTGCTGGAATGGACATCAGCAAAGGAAGGAAGGGCTGGGATGGACATCAACAACCTAATATGAACTGCCGGGATGGAAATCGGCAAAATCAACTGCTCTGAAATGAACTTCAGCAACATGAACAATGCTCCCCCTAAATAGGAAGCCAAAATAAAGGCAAAAATAAACCAAATACAAGTCAAATCAGACTTGAATAACACCACAAATATGTGTGGAATAAAATTAAATTGGCCAAATACAAGCCAGAAACAGTACATCAAAAAAATCAAAAAACACCAAAAAAATTTATAATGATGCATTGCAGTTAAATCCATAAGCTCCATGAATCTTCATGGACCTGCAAAAGGAGAAGATTCTAGAGAACAGGGAGATAGAGCTGAAAATAAAAATATATCATTGAAGAAGAAAGAAAAAAAAACGTAGATATGAAAGGAGAAAAAAAATGGATGATGTTTGAAACGATCTGAAATGAAATGTGAAATGTGAACGAAATATAAAAAGAACGTAGATACGAAAGAAAGAAAAAAAATGCCAAATCTGAAATGATTTGAAAAGGAAACTGCAGGAGAAGAAAAAAAAATTGCAGATCTGAAATGTGAACCATCTGGAATGTGAACCATCTGGAACGGTCGGAGGGATGGATGAAGCTGCCGGAGATTGAGTCGCGGTCGGAGATGATGACCGGAAAATAAAAAAGACGCAGCCGGAAAAGAGAACGCGACCGGAGAGAAAGATGTGGCGAAGGACCATAGAGGTCCGACGAGCAAGAAAATGAAACAGATCTGAGAGATCTAGAAGTCGCCGGAGAAGATGACCAACAAAGAACACAGATCTGGAAAACGCATGGATATTTGGTGTAACCAGACCGGACCAGAGAGACAGACCGGACGCCGGAAAACATGCATGGCGAAAAGTTGCCAGAAAAGTCGATCGAAAGAAAAGAAAAGAAAAAAGCAGAGATAAAGAGAGAAGAAGATCGATTAATAGGGATGATGGAAAACGAAAAATGCAAAAAATAAAAATCAAATGAAACAGATCTAAAAGGAAAAAAAAAATAGCTCTGATGATAAAAAAAATCACAAATCTGATCCGGAAGAAAGGAAACAAAGAGAAAAAAAAATTAATTGCAGCGGAATCTCCATTTATGGAGGATAAAAATGATCTGATACCATATTAGAAGGTAAAAGAGAGAAAATAGAAAATATTGATTTCATTGATTGTGGTGAATTCATCTGTACATATAAGCTCTTATATAGAAGAGTATGAGGAGAAAACAGGAAGATATAAAATATTGTAAATTAAAATAAAATAAAATATTTAATCTCTAATAAATTTGATATGATTAATTTAACCCAAATAAAATCAAAACCCAATTATTAAAAGTTATACTATATTGTACGTGCAACAGTCACAAACGGAAACAACCACTAAATGCACGATGGCTTCGGATTCTAATTAAGAAAATGCAGACATGATAAAAGGCGTACCAGTTGACTATCTTGTTTTCCACTTGCTCTCTACAAATGTCTAATCACATTCTTTATTTATTCTCCATTTCCTCCGTTGTTTTCCTTTTCACCCCTTCCCCACTTTATGGGATTTGCATTTGTATTTAACATTACCATAAAAAGTTTTGTACACTTGTGGGCCCGCATTTTTTGAAGAAGAAAAAAGCAAAATAAAATTACTGCACGTAAAATGAATCTCCATAACATAATAGAATCACTTTTCCTACATCATAATTTTTATAAAACCATTAATTGTATATACAAAAGAAGTGATGTTTTTTTTGGTAGGCAGAAGTGGTGTTTGAAACAACGTAACAAACCATAAAAGAATATAAAATATTGAATAGCTGATTTGATCATCAATTTAACTGACAAAAAATCAGAACCTAATTACTGCAAATTACACTATATTGTATGTGTAGCACTCTCAAACATCAAAATATTTTCAGTATTACGAATATATCAACCACTCGATAGATCCTTCACTGAATATGAAAAAAATAATATACTTATATTATTTTTATCTTTATGATTATTTCCTTCTATATTTTCATTTTTCTCCCTTTTGATAAGAAAGTACTTACACCCGTTCTATTGAAAATATGCTCCTTAAGCATAGACAACCACTAATGCACGTTGGCTTCAGATTCAAATTAAGACAATCAATACATGTTAAAAGGCATAATAGTTCACTACTTTCCAATGTTTCCCACTTATTCTCTGCAAATGTCTAATCACAATCTTTATTTCTTATATTCCTCTCAATCCATTTCCTCCATTCATGTCATTTTCACCCCATTTTTTTAATATATATCGGCTCTCTCCTTAATCTATTTCCTTGCATACTCGTTCTGATCATGTTATTGCCAAAACAATATAATAATTAATAGAGACATCTTTGAAAAAAAAAAAAAAAAGAATATAGAGAGATGTTATATACAGGGCAGAACCCTGGAAACTCAGACAACTCTAGGTACAGAAACTTCACATGAAATAATTGGGTACTGCACATGTAGTATATTATCTTGTCTTTTATATTGAATAAAAAAATTGATAAACTATATATATTGTGTTAATTTTGTTTTTCAACATTGGAGATGCTATATATACTGGGTTAGAAATTTGATGACTTCGAAATTACACATGATAATCGATTATTTAACAAAAGTTTAGATTTTAACCTCTTTATTCGTTGTGAAAGGAGAATTCTAACTCGTGTTTATAACAATTTTTGTCAATTGGTGAGTGTATAATTAAGCATTTGCCAATGCCATTTAACTAGATAGAATGTAATAATTAGAATAATTTAATTTTAGTGCATAAACCATGAAATAAAATGATGAACGTATAAATATGAGCAATACTGTATAAAGAGCATTATTGAAATGAACATGAATTTCACAATTAAGAACGCTTCAAATACACTTTTGACCTGGTACTAAAGTTTTATATTACTAACTGCAAACTACGAACTAAAGGTTAATGACTACAATCCAATTGAATAGGCTAATGGTGATCTTTAATTAGCTCGTGTAATATTTATTTGTGAATGTAAGTGGTTAAATTATGTTAAGTATATTTTAAATCTTTTGATGATTGATTGTTTGATTTTTTTTTGAATTTTTCATATATGATATATATTTATATTTTTTAATGTATAAAATCGGGTCAGCGAAGTGACCCCATGACCCTCCGGTTGAACCCATGATCCCGAGACCCCCGACCTCGACCGAATCGATGGTCGAACCGAGTTTTTAAACACTGTTATAAATCATCCAAAACACGTCCAAAATCTTAGATCTCAAATCACACCGAATTTGTTACTTTACCTTTTTATTCCTAAACAAATCATAATCATAGCTACTACTTCTTTTGGACTTGAATTTGATCGTAATTTGTTATATTTCGAATTGCTGCTTCTTTTGGATTTGGATTTGCAGGCCCTACTTATTGGGTCATAACTATGTTGACTCCAATCTTCTTGAATCAATGGTTGGGTCATATTCAATGAGCCAACTGTAAGTGTATCATTTTCTCCTATTATAAAAAGATTCGCCCTCGGATCTTCTTTATCTTCACTTATATCAATATCTTTAGGTAAAAACTCAAATGATAATTCTTTCTCTATTAGATATTCAACATATGATTCTCTATCAGATTTATCATAAATAGAAAGATTATCATAGACTGGATTATCATCATAGATTGGATATTCACCATAAACTGAATTATCATTATAAGTTGGATAATCATCATAAATTGAATTATAATAATAGATCGGATAATCATCATAAACTGAATTATGATCATAGACTTCAAAGTCATAAATGTTGATTTGTATCTCGATATCTTGAAAAGTAGTCTGATTTCCAGGTCGTACTCCCCAATTCCATCCCTGGTTCAGAATCCCCAAAGGATTGACGTCCTCATCTTCGTTATTAGATACATACTATAATTCCACTGCTTCTTCGAATTGAACGTCCAACTTTGTTCGGGCAAGTTGTCGCTCCAAATCTTGGATTTTCATGTTCTACATCTCTATAAGTTTTCACTCAAAAACTTAGATTTTTTTTATATGCACCCCTACAAGTCATCATTCCAAATCTTAGATTTTCTTGCCCAACTCCTGCATAAGTTGTCGCTTCAAATCTTGGATCCTCCTCCCGAGCTCTTCATTTTCTATGTTTCGTTGGTCTATCTAATGCTGTTGTATGTCTTCTTCATGAACGAATCCACGTCCCCTACCCTTATGACTCCGCCATCCACGATCTCCACGATTCTGTTTAGCGATTGGTTGAAGGTGACCTAATGCTCTAATACCAAATGATGTCGAAAGCACATAGAAAATGTGGCTAAATAGAAAGTTAGGATTTCATAAAAGAGTAATCCTTTGGTTTTTAATTATAATTATCAAAATAACAAAATTCAACTTCTACAATAAGGGCCCTAAGCACACTTTTATAGAATAATTACAAATCAATTCAAAATTTAAAATCTTAAAAATAAATATAATGATAATTACCTTAAAAAAATAAGCAAACAAATAATTACAATTAAACCATTTAAAACACGTCCCAAATCGTAAATCTCAAATATTTACGTCAAATTTGTTGTTTTCTTTTTTTTTTATGAAACAAAATACAATCATATATGTTGCTTCTTTGAACATATGGACCATACTTATTGGGCCATAATTCTTGTTGACTGCAAATTTCTTAAATCAATAGTTAAGTCACGTACAATAAGCCAACCGTAAGTGTATGATATTATCTACCTTATTTCATTCTCCATTCTTGACATATTTTAGTAATCTCAGTATTGTCAAATATCATATGTTTCTACATGCTAGTATTTTTATGTGTACCAATTAATAAAAAATTATTTTGAATCCCAATATGTGCTATCACTAAAAGTGAGGGAAATGAATGACTTTATGAACCATCAAACTTGTGGATCAACTAGTAAGGAATTGTTCTAGCTTAACTAGTGGTATTAAGTTCGAGTCCTTGGAAACACACAACTGTGCTAAAAGCTTGGGGAGAACTTTGCCGCCTATTGGTCCTACCTGAGTCGAATTAGACTAATCTAATAATCACAATAATCACAATAATCATGGCCTTCGAATTCATGTGGTTAACATATTAGCATCTTCCAATTTAAGAGTATTCAGGCTAATTTCTAGAATTTATTCCCATATCTAGGATAACATAATATGGTAAGCCTCGGGATGAAGCTTTTCTTATAGTGATTAATTTGTGATCTGATCAGCAGACAGCAGGTTGAATGGAAAGTTTTAATAGAAGAGTTGGGCAAGAGAGATCTAAATCAGAGGATATTAGAAAGTGATATTTGAAAGGATATTTTGAAATTCCCAAATTGATTTTAAGTACAACAAGCCTAAATGAAGCCTTTCTTTTCTTTTTTTACGACCAGTAAAGCTCCAAATTCACCTTCACATTCACTGTTGTATGACATCAACGAGAAATTCTATGTTTATGCTGATTTATTTTGTCAACTACATTATTTTGTAATTTTAGTTCATTACGCTATATAATTAGTTTATTCAATTTTAACCTGTTAAGAGTGTTAGTCCCACATTGTGTGTGTCTCATTGTGTTAAGAGTATTAGTCCCACATTGTGTGTGTCTCATTGTATTCTTCAATTGGTTTGCTATATAATAGAACCAATGTTGTGTAGTTTAACACAACAAGGATTACTATCAATTCCTCTTGTATCTTGATATTTAACATGGTATCAGAGCCTAACAAGAGGAATCTTAATCCGCTTAACTTAGTTCACTTTTCCATAATTTCAATATGGTTATAGAGAGATATCACCCTCCTTGAGGGATTCTCGTTGTTATTTCTTTTTCGGGTTTTTCTTAGTATGCTCTGTGACTGCAGCTTAGACTGATCTGTCACATCAGAAAAGAATGATCCTTGGGAAGCTGTTGGGTTGACCGCCATTGATCGACCACCGTTGACTGCCGTCTCCGTTGACTTTTTTGATGACTTTCCGGCGACTTTTCCGACGACCTACTAGCGTCTCCGACGACTTTTCCGACGACCCACCGCCGTCTCCGGTGACTTTTCCGATTCTGCGAAGTTTTTTTTTTTTTTTTTTTTTTAATCTTCTTTCTTCCCAAGATGGACTATTTATACTATTCATCATCCATCTTGAGGGGGAGCACCGTCCATGTTGCTGATGGTCATTCCAGCACAGTTGTCTTTGCCGATGATAATTCCGGCTCCGAAGTTCCTCTTGAGGGGGAGCACTTTCCATGTTGCTGATGGTCATTCCAGCACAGTTGTCTTTGCCGATGATAATTCCGGCTCCGAAGTTCCTCTTGAGGGGGAGCACTTTCCATGTTGCTGATGGTCATTCCAGCACAGTTGTCTTTGCCGATGATAATTCCGGCTCCGAAGTTCCTCTTGAGGGGGAACACTTTCCATGTTGCTGATGGTCATTCCAGCACAGTTGTCTTTGCCGATGATAATTCCGGCTCCGAAGTTCCTCTTGAGGGGGAGCACTTTCCATGTTGCTGATGGTCATTCCAGCACAGTTGTCTTTGCCGATGATAATTCCGGCTCCGAAGTTCCTCTTGAGGGGGAGCACTTTCCATGTTGCTGATGGTCATTCCAGCACAGTTGTCTTTGCCGATGATAATTCCGGCTCCGAAGTTCCTCTTGAGGGGGAGCACTTTCCATGTTGCTGATGGTCATTCCAGCACAGTTGTCTTTGTCGATGATAATTCCGGCACCGAAGTTCCTCTTGAGGGGGAGCATCGTCCATGTTGCTGATGGTCATTCCAGCACTGGGGGAGCACTTTCCATGTTGCTGATGGTCATTCCAGCACAGTTGTCTTTGCCGATGATAATTCCGGCTCCGAAGTTCCTCTTGAGGGGGAGCACTTTCCATGTTGCTGATGGTCATTCCAGCACAGTTGTCTTTGTCGATGATAATTCCGGCACCGAAGTTCCTCTTGAGGGGGAGCATCGTCCATGTTGCTGATGGTCATTCCAGCACTGTTGTCTTTGCCGATGATAATTCCGGCATCTTCCATACCGTCGTCCATGTTGCTGATGGTCATTCCAGCACAGATGTCTTTGCTGATGATCATTCCGGCATCTTCCATGTTGATGTTCATTCCGACGCCATTTTTAGCACATTGTTGATTTTTGGTTTCTCATATAGGAGATTTATTTTGATGTTATGTTACTTGGTCATTTCATTTTGTTGATGTAGCACTGTTGCTTTTGGTTCCTAATAGGAGTATTATTTATGTATCAAGCTTGTAGCATATGATCTATATGCTACAGCTTGAGGGGGAGTGTTAAGAGTGTTAGTCCCACATTGTGTGTGTCTCATTGTGTTAAGAGTATTAGTCCCACATTGTGTGTGTCTCATTGTATTCTTCAATTGGTTTGCTATATAATAGAACCAATGTTGTGTAGTTTAACACAACAAGGATTACTATCAATTCCTCTTGTATCTTGATATTTAACATAACCAATAACCAGAGATTATTCTAAATTGTAATCCAAAAAAAAAAAAAAAAAACAGAGATTATTCTAAATCTTCATGATTTATTTCGAAAAATATGAATCATGTGAGTTCACATAATATTACCAATCTTAAAATCATATTCGCAAGCTACAAGAATATGTTAATTACATTTCGTAATTCAAGCATATCTTTTTTTTTTTTGGCTCAAAATGTAATTTGAAGCCTACCAAAAAATTGCCATATAAAGTCAGCTTATTTATTTATATTCTCGCTGTATATTGATAGTCATTTTTTAATATCAATTTGGTTATTAATAAAAATCAAGGAGATTATTATAAGGGAAATATGTATTGACTTATCTTAATTTAAAAAAACATAATTGGATGACAGAGAATGCTATGTTGCTGGGACTAACTGAATCATAGTGGCTAATTATGAAAACCATAATTAAAATCTAATTTGATAAGAAAAGAGAATCCCACTGATCCTTAAACATATATACCGACAACAACTAAAGCGAACCAAGCTGAATTCCAACTACCCACTTCATACTTGTGTGTTTAATTATTCAATTTGTTTGGATACCTTTTGATTAATTACTTTGTCGTTTTATCTTTTCCTATATATGGGCATCCTTTAATTCTCTTTTCCTCTGGGGAATCCTTTGAGGCTTCTCCCAACTTGGTATGATTCATAATATCAGAAAAAAAACCAAACCAAACCCATATATGTAAACATTTTTCAAAGTTGAGCTTTAAGAACATAAAAGAAACAAAATTGTTAAAACATTAATCAACCATTCCAAGACAAAGTGGCCCATTTTCTTTTATATCAATACTCCTTCTTTAATGTACAACTTAAAGCCATACTCCTTTAATATATTCTCTTTCTTTGCAGGACAAGTATGAGGCCATATATTTCAAATCTTCAATGCTAACAAAACATTTTCCTTTTTTGATATTTTCTCTTTCTTTTGGGGACCAGAATCAGGCCATAACTTTCAAGTTTTCAACACTAACAAAATATGTTCCTTTTAAAATTTTGAGAAAATATATACTTGGCAAAGAGGAAGAAGATCGGCCATATCCTTGGTCAATCCATGCAATCATCAAATTGTATTTATTATGATCCAAACTATGAACAGAGAAAATATATACAAAAAAAAAAGACCCCGATCTACAAGGCTCTCCAACGTAGAGAGTAGGGATAAGGGTGCCTTACCCTTGTATTTGGCAAAGAAATTATTTCTCAAACTCTAATATGTAACCTTCCAGAATTACAAGGAACCGCCTTATCACTGCTACATGTCTTCACAAAATATAAAAGGGCCGATCCAGTTCAATACCCACTCGTGAATGTTTGGGGAAGGACATACGAGTCAAGCCTTACCCCCGCTTTTGCGGAGAGGCCGAGTCAAAGCCGGGACCTTGGACATCACGGTAAACATGCTTATCACTGAGCCAAGCCGGCCCTTCTCTTCACAAAATATAAGAAAGGAAAATTGAGGTAAAGAAAACTTGTCCATTGTAACGCATATAGTCCTTAGAGAAACCCAAGCCAATTACAACATGTATATTCATATTAAATTTCTACATCAAAATTGCATATCTCATGCTATCATTTACCATGAGATGATTCATTTCAGAAACCTGTGCAAATTCAGCAGATACCCAAACTCCGTCTGACCCATTAGCTTGAGGATGAGACACACATGAGAGAATTGATATGGGAGCATGAAGAATGCTATATATAAGCGAGAATCCACTCCAACCATGTTGTCTTCTTCCTCTGTCACGTCGAAACATAGGTAGTTCAACCTCGTTTCCTGCTTCAAACATGTTCTCATCAGCCACCCTTGAACTCTTGTTTGTGTTCTGAAGTTTCCTTGTCACTGCAGCTACAAGATGCCACATCTCCAACTATACCTGTATGTTATAGCTAGCAGCAAGAACTAAAATTAGTATATAGTCCGAAGCTTGTTTATGTATTATAGAATACAGAGAAGTTTGAAGTCTGAAGAGAAAAGAAAAGGGTTTGAAGTGCTGATAACTCTTTCTCTACAAGGCTTTTGATGATGGTATTTTGGTGGTGGTGTAGCTAGTGCTTGTGTTTATCACAAAAGGTTTATGGGTTCCTTTTGGTTTTAAAGAGCCAACTATCACTAGCATTTCACTTCCCATTAATAAAAAGGTGGGCCCTGTTAAGCCCAACTTGTTGACAAAGCAGTCTAATTGTACATAAAGTGTTGTCTTTGCTTTTTGAATTTGGTTTTACTTTTGTTTGAGTTATACTTGTACTTAAGTTAAACTATTTTTAGGAAAACACAAGGACGAATTTTCAATGTTTAGCTTTAGAGTTCATTTGGGTACAATTAAGCTGAAGGTTCCCAGACTTATCAGAATTAGGTATACAGGTGACCGTTCATTTCATCAGTAACTTCTGATAATCACATCCATATGATTAAGTAGGATCACAAAAGCTGCAAAAAATTTCCTATCAACTCAAGACTCGAATTCAAAAGGGGGCGAACCGGAGCGGTGGTAAAAAAAAAAACTGTTCCTTCATGACTGAAAGGTCATGGGTTTGAATCCAGAAAACTTTTACAATTATGCAAGGGTAAAGCTGCGTACAAGGATTTCCTCCACCCCACACTCGCTAATCGAGTTTAACGGGGAGTGATTTTTTTTTTTTTAACTCAAGACTCGAATTCGAGATCATTGGATAAGCTGGAGCAACCTCTTACCGGTTGATCTAAGTGTTTGGTGGAGAGTTGCTATGATACTTTGGTTTTTCATGAGTAGCAATACTTTGATTAGTTGTCAAACATTTTATTCGTTATTAATTCTCACAATAAAAACTTGAAATTCACCAAATATCATGGAAAAAATTAAAAAAAAAAAAAAAAAAACATAGGTATCAAAATAATACCCACGCATCAGAATGAAGAAGCAAAGTTTCTAGGTTCCATGCAAATCTAGCTAGGTTGTATGGGAGAATCAATGCCTGTACCAAAATGTGATGGCGACATATGTGGTGGTGGTATACGAATTAGTACTATTGCCCCACTAAAAGAAACCTCAAACCATCTAATTGTGAAAAAAAAAAATGCTGATAAATAAGCACAAAATTGAATGTGAGAATAAATTGATTAAGAAGAAATCTAATATGTTACTGCATAATATTTAATTAGTTAACTATATGATCCCTTCATAAGCTTAACATATAATGGGATTGGATCTCCAAAAGAATAAAAATAAATAAATCTAATGGGATTGGATATTATCGAACACCATAATCTATTTATAATATATTAAATTTGAAGCGCAAGCTATATCATTGACTGCTTAGCTACTTTATCAGCATTTTTGCCATATCGCAAATTTGTTTGTGTCACCTCCAGTCAATTACTATTTTCTGATCTTACAAATTTGAGCATATTTCCTTGACCATTAAATACATACCACTAGCAGCTTCTCCTCAAATTTTAATTTCATGAAAGAGAAAACTAAGGCTTTGTTTGGGAGTTGATTTTAGGAGAGGAAGGGAAGGAAATGGAGGGTTTTAATAAGCACTTCCCTTGTTTGGGAGTTTAAAAGAAGGAGGGGGAAGAAATTGAAAATTTTTACTAAACCCTCCAGAATCCTCATTCTTCTTAAAATTAAAGTTCCCCCAATTTGGAGGGTTTGACGGGGAAATATTAAAAATTACTTATCTACCATTAACATTAAAATGTTAAAACTACAAAATTGTGAATCATTTTTAAATGCGATATTATTAGAAAAGTCTCAAATACCGACAGAATTTATTGATGAAAAATATTTCGTCAAAAATAGTGATGAAAATTTTGATACAAAAAAAAAAAATTCCTTCAAAACTAAAAACAAAATTAGAGACGGAATCAGATTTTGCCATAATCAATAACATAAATTATGTACGAAAAAAAAATTCAGTCAAAATTATTGATAGAATCTAAATTCCGTCGAAACTTTTAACGAAAATATTTCAGTCCAAAATTTTGACTAAACACATTTCCATCGAAAAGTTTCGACGTAAAACAATTACGTCAAATTTTTTTACGAAAAAATTTTCCATCAAAATTTGTGAGTAAAAATATTTTTGTAAAACTTTTTGACAGATTTTTTTTTTGTCAAAATTCTTTACGGAATCTAAATTTTGCCTAAATATTTCACAAAAAAATATATTCATCGGAATTTTTGACGAAAAATATTTCATCAAAATTTTCAACAGAATACATTTCTATCGAAAATTGTTGACGAAAAAAAATTTCATCAAGATTCTTAACATAATTTAAATTTCGCCAAAAGTTTTCGACGGAAACATTTTCGTTAAATTTTTTGACAAAAAAATTTTCTGTCGAAATTTTTAACGAAATACATTTCCATCGAGAATTTTCGAAGGAAAATATTTTCATCAATTCCATCAAAATTTTCAACGGAACGCATTTCTGTCAGGAATTTTCGACAAAAAATATTTTCGTAAAATTTTTTGATGAAAAATATTTCCGTAAAATTTTTTGATGAAAAATATTTCAACAAAAAACTTTCACAGAAAAAATATTATGTCAAAATTCTTTACAGAATCTAAATTTCGTCGAAAGTTTCGAATGAAACATTTCCATCAAAATTTTGAACGGAAAACGTTCTCTCAGAATTTTTGACGGAATTTTTTTTTGTTTAAAACATTTGATGGAGGAAATCATTATTGTCAAAACTTTTGATGGAAACTAAATTTTGTCAAAAATTTTGATAGAAAATTTATTTTTGTAAAAAATTTTATCAGTTGAAAAATTCCATCGCTTTTCGATGAAAATTATTCTGACGAAAAAAATAATTTTGTGACAAAATTTTCATCGTTTGTGTAACATCCCATATAATTAGGGGACCATGTGTAAACTACATTTAGAACTACGGAAGCCTATTTGGATTCGAACTATATATGCATAGCTCGAGTGGGATTAAATTGGTTTAGGAAAAATTACATTGATTGAGTTATAGGTGAGAAAATATATATATATATATATATATATATATATATATATATATATATAGGGATAGGATCAACTTACACTGGGGTAAGAAAAAAAATCTTACACCAAATCTTAACCGTTGATTTCCGTGCATCTAGTGGTTGAGATTTATTGGGAATTAAAAATACATTAATGAGTGAGACCTAATAAATCTCAACCGTTGGATGCAGAGAATTAATGGTTAAGATTTGGTGTAAGACTTATAATTCTTACACCGGTGTATATATATATATATATATATATATATATGTCTATGTCTTAGGAATTGGGAATTTTAGTTAATAAATTAAGGGCACATGAAACAATAAATAAGGGGTTTATGTCCAGCCTTAATTATTTAGTGAGCATCACACTTATATTCCTTCACATGCGCTAGTTGTAGGAGAAAGGAGAAAGGAAATTTTAATTACTTGTTTGAGTATCCAAAGCAATTAGCCTTGCCGCCCCATGCTGCCAATAAGATGAAAGTAATCCCTTGCATGTAATCCTATTGGCCAATGGCAGTCATTATCTAATTTATCCATTCCTTATGCGCATAGGGTGAGAAAACCGATTTGAAGTGTTAGCCCTTGGTTCAGAATTGTGGTCCAGTACTGTCCCTTATCTTTATTCACGTTTTTTTTAGCCGCAACTTCCTCTGAGAAGAACGCCAAGAGAAAAATCAGAATTGATTCATCTTCACACTCGTCCTCCTCACCAAAATCGCAAGATTACAAGGGAAGAATCTAGCCTTTTCATTCCTCCTTCATAAACCGTACACTCACTAAGAATCATACCCAATAATTAATTTCAGTCCTCTACCCATCCACCCTCCACAACCGCAACCACAAGAAGAATCTCAAGGAGAACTAAGGATGCATCTGTTTCATCATCATCTTCTCTTGTATCGCAGGCACCATAATGAGACAAGATATCGAGCCACTCATCCTCTCCTCCTAATTCGGTTGTGTATCGTTGAGTAAGCAGTGCAAGATTCTCTTTAATTCCATGTCCCTTCTCCATTCCTCTGATTTGTTGAAGATACACACTTGCATGCAGAGTGGAACCCCAGCCTACATCCACTCTCTTCTCCTCTTGTTCGGCCAAAGGCCCTCCTTTAAGGAGGTGAGATATTTGCTCCTTTTCTTTGTCCAACACCTCTTGGGGCCGTTCTGATTGAGTTTTCCTTCCATTGCATGCACATGTTTCGGTCTTAATCTGGCTTCTTCCCTCTTTCATGTTGTCTTAAACGCGACTTATAGAGCATAGGAAGGAGGATGGGCTGCTTCTCGGCCAATTGTGGTCTTGGGTGCCGATGCAAGAAAAGGTAAGTGAACTCTCAAGATTTTTCTTTATTCCCTGCTATTCGTCTAGTACATGCATCCAAGAAGAATGTAAATGTGTCCTTCTATCTTCATTATTTTGGTCCAGCCGTGTAGGCATGGTTGTAGTGCATGCAATTGGTTACAAGTAATTTTGTGAAATTGGAAAAAGGGCTCTCTTTCCAATTGTTGGACTGCCTATTTGATTATCCAAAGTAATTAGGTTTTTCATGTAATAGACTTAGGGTACAGCACGTTTATAAGCTCCTTAGCGCACCATTGGTTTTGTAGAAGAGGTTAGATAAATGAACGAATTATGACTCCTAGCCTAAACTGTTCATGTTGTGTTGGAACCTTTCGCTGTGCACGTTGGTAAAATAATATGAAGTCAAAAATTGGTTTAGGGTAAGGGTATGGTAAAACCGTATTAGTTTTCATGGAAGATAGATCTTTTTATTTTCCTCTCCTTGATTCTGCCCGACTGAACCGTTTGGGACATTGGGTGTACAAGCACAGAGAATTATATTTTTGAAGCTTAGAATATAGTTCCTCTTGTGGGGTATTCGATTTTGTTGATATAAGAGGAGATAACTTTTATTGCATGTGTTAATTTGACTGAACATCTTGCTTTAGGTCCTTTTTCTTACGCACCTTAGGAGAAGGAGAATAGAGAATGTGAAATTAAAATCATAGAACTATATTTTTGTATTGAACCCAAATTGTCATGCTTGAGAAACATGGAATTGTCACTGTTAACTAGTTAATAATATTTTTTTGAAGTCAAAAAATTATTAGAAAAAGATCCTCGTTAACCGACTGGGCACTAAGAGTCAAAAAGGGGCGAAATCATATGCTGCGTATAGGAAATAATATGGTGTATAATTCTGACTTGTATATTTTTGCTTAGGTGCGCGTAACCCTTGAGTGTGGATTGATTGTGGCTGCTGTTTGGTTAATATTGTGGCACGCGAGGTAAGCGTTAGGTGGCATTACCTTCTGTGATTGCTAGCTAGTACGGGATTGTGAATTGTTGCTCTCATGCTTTGGATCCGAATTCTGTATATGTTATTCGTATGCTGTTTATGGACTTGACATGCTGGGATTTCTGTTTTGAGAAGTAATTGGCATTCAACATTTTGATATTGGAAATCCATAGAACATATGCTATATTGATTATTATTTAGTCATGCATAATCATATCATATTTTTAACTGTTTTGTGTGCGGACCATTACATAGCATACATGCATAATTGTCATGTTGTTTACTGAAAATAAATATGAAAAATAAGCATATGTTTGAGCACGCATCATATAGGCATCCCTCCGGTACCAGGGTATGGGACACTTGGCTTCAATCCGCTTAGGTCACAGTTGGAGCCCTTTTGAAGAGCCGCCCAGGATTCTCTACTGTGTTTGCTAGTGAAACGTGCACCGTAGTGCTATGAACATACACTTTAGGCATTATATACGCAATATGATTAGTACTTTGGCGTTATATACGCACCCTTGGCATTATATACGCACTATGATTATGATTAGTATTTGACGGATTTGAATTGATGATGCGACTGTTTTGTAATTCTGTATTTAGTTAGTACTGTTGCATTACTGGTTTTGTTATCACACTACTGAGATTTTTCTCACCCCTTTGGGGCTGCAATTTTTATAAAATTGCAGGAGGACGAAAGAGCATATGAGGATGTGGTTATATGGATATTTGCTGTTAATTGCTGCTGTTTGGACTGTCTGCTATTACTGTTTTGTCTGCTGGATGACTGTATTATTTTAATATTTTGAGAAGCTTGGACTACTGTTTGGAACATGTTTTAAATCTCTGTTTTTAAGGTTTTGTAATCTGTTTGGACATTGGAAAGATTCTGAGTACGTTTGTGAAAAACAATTTCTTAAGCGTTTTAAATGCTGTTTTCTAAACTATTTAGTCAGTATTTCCCTCGTTTGGGAGTTCAAAAAAAGGAGGGGAAGAAATTGAGGATTTTTACTAAACCCTCCAAAATTCTCCTTCTTCTTAAAATTAAAGTTCCCCCAATTTAGGGGATTTGAAAAGGTAAATATTAAAAATTACTTATCTACCCTTAGCATTAAAATGTTAAAACTACTTGTTTATCAAAAAAAAAAAAAAACAAATGTTAAAACTACATAAATGTGAATCATTTTTAAATGTGATATTATTACAAAAGTCTCAAATACCAACAAAATTTGTCTACGAAAAATATTTCGTCAAAAATAATGATGAAATTTTTTATGAAAAGCATATATGTCAAAAAATTTCCGTTAAAACTAAAGAAAAAATTAGAGAAGGAACCAGATTTTGCCATAATCACTAAGATGATTTTGTATGAAAAAAAATTCAGTCAAAATTATTGATAGAATCTAAATTCTGTCGAACTTTTAACAAAAATATTTTCGTCCAAAATATTGTCAAAACACTTTTCCATCGAAAATTTTTGACGTAAAACAAATATGTCAAAAAAATTTACGGAAACCATTTCCATCTAAAAATTTCCGCAAAAAAATTTGACGAAAAATATTTCCATCAAAATTTGTAAAAAATTTTGACGTAAATATATTTTTGTCAAAATTCTTTACGGAATCTAAACTTCGTCAAAACATTACCCAAAATATATTTCACAAAAAACTATATTCATTGAAATTTTTGACCAAAAATATTTTCATCAAAGTTTTCAGCAAGACACATTTCTGTCAAAGAATTTTGACGAAAAATTTTTCTTCAAAATTCATTACAAACTTAAAATTTCGTAGAAAGTTTTGGACGGAAACATTTTTGTTAAACTCCAATGAAAATTTTCGACGAAAAATATTTTGCAATAAAACTTGACAGAGTTTTTTTTTGTCAAGATTCTTTACATAATCTAAATTCCGTTAAAATATTTGAAAAAAAAACATATTCGTCGAAATTTTCCTTCTAAATTTTTAACGAAACACATTTTCATTGAAAATTTTCGTAAAATGTTTTGACGGAAAACATTTCTGAAAAAAAATTTGGCAAAAGAAGTTCGTCAGAATTCTTTACAGAATATAAATTCGGTCAAAAAATTTCGACGAAAATATTCCCGTCATACTTTTTGAAGAGAAAAATTAAGTCAAAATTTTCGACGAAACACATTTCCATTGAAAATTTTTGACAGAAAATATTTCCGACAAGATTTTCGATACAAAACATTTCTATCAAAATTTTCAACGAAAAATATTTTCATCCAAGAATTTCGACAGAAATTATTTTCGTAAAAAATTTCGACTAAAAACATTTCTATAAAAAAAATTTCCATTAAAAATCTTTGCAGAATCTAAATTTCGTCGAAATTTTCATTGGGACACATTTTCATCGAAGATTTTGGACGAAAAATTTTTCGTCAAAATTTTTGAAGGAATTCTTTTTTCCTTCAATACATTTGATGGAATTTTTCTCGTTCAAAATTTTTAACAAATCATTTTTGTCAAAACTTTTGACGAAAACTAAATTCTGTCGAAAATTTTGACAGAAAATTTATTTATGTAAAAATTTCTTCGGATAAAAATTTCGTCGCCTTTCGATGAAAAGTATTCCGTCGGAAAATATTTTTTGACATAATTTTTGTCGTTTGCAACATGGAATTTTCGTTGAAGATATGATCTTTTTTAGTAGTGTGAAAAATACATAAATAATTTTGTTTATAAATTTTAAATTTAACTTTTTTTTAAAATATAATAATTAAATTAATTTTAGAAAAAGGATAAAATTGTAAAAATATCTCATTGACCCTCCAATTTCTCCCTTACCATTTTTTTAACTCCAAAACAAGGGAAGGAAATACCCTCCAAGCTCCTTCCCTTCCTTCCTCTCCCTCCCCTTAAGTCCCCTTTCTTCCCTTCCCCTCCAAACTCCCAAACAATGCCTAAAGTATTCTAATCAGGTTTATATAAATAGATAACATTTACATTCATATGGAATAAATTACGGGGAATCAAAAAATTTCTAGCCATTTAATGGCTCTTTTAAATTCTCTCTCATGGTAAGAGCTGTGCATGACAACAAAATGCAAGAGAGAAATTAGGGACCACAAAACTTGAGTGCACACCCTTAAGTAATCCCTCGGAGGGGCAGTTGTGTCCCGTTCAAATATAGTCGGCAATTGCTGAAGGTAGTAGGTAGTTTTCTGATGTTGCTAGAGCGAAGGAATGAGCCATGGACCACGTCTTGATTGGTCTTTTTTTAAATACATTGGGAATCGAACACAACATCTTCTACCTACTACCCACCCCCTCACCACCCACTAGGCTAGCCCTAGTGGATTCTTGATCGGTCTTTTAATTGGTTACAAAAATTACTAAAAGTGGGAAACAAAATATAAGAATCATTGTAATAAGTCCTCTAAAAAAGTGAATGTTATCTTTCATTTATCCCAATACATTATGTTTCTCAAGCACATATTACTTAATGAATAAATCCCATATTTATTCTAGGACCAAGTTTCAATGATATTTCTCAAAATGAATAAAGGAAAGCGTACACAATATTGAAATGAGAAAATATCACAAATACAGTTCCATTCAAATGACATTATTGTTACAATGAAAATCATACAAACGAACCAAGTCTCATGCTATCTACATTTTCCTTAAATTCAATGATCCTAAGACTTTTGTTAATAGATCAGCAATCATCAATTTGGTGTTAATTTGTTGAATTTGCACTATTTTATTTGTAACAAATTTTTTATGGCCAAAAACTTAATGTCGATGTGCTTGTTTCGACTATCACTTTTGTTGTTTTTAGCCATAAAAACAACAGTTATTTTCATAATATATCCTCAATGGCCTAAGAATTGAATCCATAACTCAGTCCAAAAAAGAAACATATCATTTATACACGAGGTGAGATAGCTTCAAAACCAAATACAAACCCACCCTCCATTGTAGAAATAGAAGTTAGAGTCTACTTGGCACTTCTCCAAGATATAGTTGCACAAGATAACATAAAGACATATCATGAGATTTGATTTTGCAAATTAATGTAGTCAGTGTAGTCTAAATTAGAATAGTCAATAAGTTCTAAATTATCAATTCATAAGTACATAAGCATGTAGTCTTCTCATCACTTTCTTTGCAGCTTCCCAGTGATATAAACATAAATAACTCTAATATCTCCCTAACATTCCAACAACAAAGACAATGTCTGATCTTGTGTAGAACTGAGCACACATAAGGTGGTAACTAAAGAATTTGAACCATCAAAACCCTAGACATTATTTGATCATAATAAGATCAATTTGAAACCAGGAAAGTAACTATAGAATCTAATTACATCATCAAAATCAAGCTTTGACCTAACCTTGGTCAATTACCAAACTAATCCTGACTTTTCACATAATGACATCTATGTCGCCACATATATCTTATAATTATGTTAGGATCCTATTAGACTTATCTGGCATGAATTGTATTCTTAACTTATTTATCATGTCAATCATATGATTTATCATTTACCATTTACCGTTTCCTTGAATATGTGTTTAATTCACTTAAACACTTAGTTAATTCATTGTCACCTATTTTGACAGTGAGGGTTGTTATAGCTGCTATAAAGGGTTGGAACCTCATTCAAGTTGTTGTTAACAATACTTTTTTACATGGTGATCTCTATGAGGAGGTCTACATGCGGCTGCCTCGAGGTTATCCCATTTAGGGGGAGTCTCTTCCTCCTAATCTTGTTTACAAATTACAAAAGTATTTATATGGTCTTAAACAGACCTCTCGGCAATGGTTCGCTAAGTTTAGCTCCACCTTACGCTCTCTTGGTTTTTTGCAATTTACGGCTGATCATTCTCTGTTTACACGGTTTCATGGTCATTCCTTTATTGCCATTTTTGTTTATGTTGATGACACTATCGTTGCTTCTAATGATTTTGTTGATGTCCAGACTCTTACCTCTATTTTAAATGATGTTTTTAAGCTTAAAGATCTTGGTTCCCTTAAATATTTTCTTGGTTTGGATGATTTTGGTTTGCTAGGTTGTAAGCCTCACTCTACACCAATGGACTCCAATTTAACTCTCTCATTGCATTATGGTGAACCATTGGCTGACCCTACTTCTTATGAGATTGATTGGTAGATTACTCTATCTCACCATTACTAGACCTGATTTGTGTTTTACACTGAACCGTCTTAGTCAATTTCTTTCTTGTCCTCGGGTTCCTCATTTGGCTGCTGGACATTAGGTTCTTGCATACTTAAAGAACTCTATAGGCCAAAGTGTTTTCTTTTCCTCCGTATCCTAGCTTCAGCTGCATGCTTTTTCTGATTCAGACTCGGCCTCTTGTCCAGCCACTCACAGGTCTTTTTCTGATTATTGTGTTTTGTAAGAGATTCCATAATTCTTGGAAATCTAAGAAGTAGAGTACCATCTCTAGATCTTCTGCTAAAGCTGAGTATCGTTCAATGGCTAATGTTACTTGTGAGGTCATTTGGCTTTTCCTTTGTTGCGTGATCTTGATGTTACTCATTTTTCCCTTGTACATTTGTTTTGCAATAATCAGGCTGCTCTACATATAGCTGCCATTCCTATTTTTTTGGAACGCACTAAACACATTGAGATTGACTATCATTTGATCCAGAACACATTCTTAAAGGGACTCTTCGTACTTTCCTTGTTTCCTCTTCTCAGTATAACACCTCAAATATTTAAATGTTTATTCTTATATTATTATGTGAAATGAAAGTTGGTGGATTAGTGAAAATCCAAGGTTTATGGCCAAAAAGGGCAAAATGGTAAATTGCCAACCGTGTGTTAAGAGGCAAAAATACTGAGTTAGAGATTTCAAATGACAAAAGTAATGCTGGAAATGGAATCAGGGCGGAAAATTGAGTGAACAGGCAAATTTGGGAAAAATCGATGAATAGTGAATTTTAAGTGTTAAAATACTGAGTTGTGAGTGTACCAATAGGTGTGAAATTTTTATCATTATTTCGGAGAAAGAAAAATATGTCATGGACTGGAAAAATATTTAGATTAAGGATTTATGATCAGAAATTTTATCGGAGTAAAAGTTAGATCGCGTGTGGGACCCGCGTGACCGAAGTCACTTGGCCCCACCTCCTTTTCTTTCCTTCTTTCTCTCTTTTCCTCTCCATTCTCTCGCGCGCTCACAGTGAGGGAAAAGGGCCATTTTCACCATTTCTCCATTTTCTTCCCATTTCATCATTTCTCCACCGAATCGCTTGATTTTGGTGTCGAAATCTATCGTAAACAACCTTCCAAAGCCATTGGTAGTACTTAGAAGCCTTGAATCCATCTCTTTGGCCGCGTTTTGAGCAAGAACAGATCCGACCCATTAGTGTTTTTGGAGATTTCTTGGAGTTTTGAGCTTCAAATGGTTTAGTGAAGCCTTGGTGGTGATCATACTACTCATTGTAAGTATATTTGTGGTCTTTTGATAGTTGATTTCTTAGATCTATGAATATGTGTTCAAACCTTTGATTTTAGATGTGTGATGATAGAGAGCCCAAATGGAAAAATGCTATTAGATGAAAAGGCCTTAGAATCATGTTTGTAAGCTAGAAATGCTATGTTAAATTTTGGTGAAAAATCTAGGTTTTTAACTTAGAGAAATTTGAGGAATTTTGATGAAAAATGAGTTTTGGTGTAATTTGGATTTAATGATTGTTGTAGGGTGCCTCACACGGTTGGAATTGTGAAAAGTTAAATTGGAGCATACGTTTGGAACGGGTTGCTAAGCATTAAGGTAAACTCTTGGAACTTGGGTTTAATCCCTAGTGAGCTCCACCACACCTAGAGGAAGGTTGTGGTTGGATTATGTAGTGATGACATGATGTGTTTGTGTGCTTGTATGCATATTGCTTGTATTGTGTGACAATTGTGTGGTCACTGGCCAGTTGACGAGTGGAGTTTGGACATCCGCTGGATTCATCCTTGTGAGAATGCCAGTCGGGTATTGCCGTGGAGTCGACTCTGGGAGCGGCGCCAGAATGATCCAAACGTGGGACGTCCGCCGGATAGGGCTCATGAGGAGTTCCAGTTGGGTATTGCCATGGAGTCTTCTCAACCATGGGAGAGGCGCCAGGACGGTCTCGGGAGTTATATGATGGAGTCCTTGAACATGAATCCATGAGTGGATGTTCTTGGGTGTCTCCAGGTGGATGGTGATATTGTTTTACTTGCATGCCATATTATGTCATTTTGATACATTTTAGTGAGCCATGGAGTGGAGAGAGCCTCTAACTCCATTGGTTTACTGAGATATATCCGTATATCTCACCCCGTGTTTGGGGGACCACATTTCAGGTCACTATGAGCCGGGAGGAGCTTCGGGCAAGAAGCCCGTATAGTGGAGGATGGATTGGCATGCGGTGCATTGGATTGCATGACCTTTTGGAGGAGTTTATGGAGTGCACATAGCATACCATTAGTATTTTGAGACTTAGGTCATGAACATATTGCATGATGTCATTTTCCATGCTTTTGTTAATGTTCATGGTCATATGCTAAGTCTTGTTTACGTTTTATTATTCATGGCTTGGATAACTGTATATTTTGAGTGAGCATGGGACTTGTCCATTGCCACATTCATAGCCTTGAAGTCTTGATGAGTAATGTTGTAAAAATGGTCCATATTTGCATGTAAATGGCCATAATTTTGAGAATGTTGTAAATGATGTTTAACTTAAGGAAATTGAATGATGGAAGGGCCTAGAGCCAACATTAGGGCATGATTATGTGTTATGTGGAGTACCAAGGGGTTAGGGATGGATTACACACCCTTTTTGGGGCTCAAAACTGCTGTAATCTGTCATTTTGCTGCATAGTAATCGATTACCCAAGCATGGTAATCGATTACCATGCAACAGGGGACGAAAAATTAGCTACTGTCTGCACTGGTAATCGATTACTGGCCTTTGGTAATCGATTACCATGTGAGGTAATCGATTACCCAAAGTTGGTAATCGATTACCAGAACAGAGGAATTGAAAAATTGGCTACTGCCTCATTTTGACAGGTGGTAATTGATTACCACCCACTGGTAATCGATTACCACAGTGTAATTTTCGAAAATTCAGTTTTTTCTAGACTAAAAGAAAGGGGGTTAACTTGATGGGTAGAACTCCAAATGGTACGTGGTTTGAAACCACGCGTAGACAACGTAAAGGACTGCAACTTGGTAAAAGATGAGAGTAAGATGGTGAGTTTAAATGAATTGAATAAAAGGGAAGATGTATGATGTTATAAAGTGTATGATTCCGCAAATGGCATTTACAATTATAGTGTGTTATTAATTGATTACGGAAACAGTATTTACGGAAAAGAAAAGGAATATGTTAAAAGAAAAAAAAATTGCCCGTAATTTAATTAATCTAATCACTGTGATTGTAACTGCGCTTAATATCATAATCAATGTTAACAATACCGGTGTACAACGGGCTGTTACATTTTATGGTATCAGAGCAGTTTTGTTAGGGAACTCTGATTGTTTGTGTATGTTGTATCTTGTGTGTCATAGCTATCTGTGAACTATTTATGATTAATGTATATGTGATTACTCAGTGTGGGTCTGATCAACTCATTCCTTTGTGTTACATGTACAGATATCATGAGTAGGGCACGAGGTCGCCGTGGGGCACGTGGTGCAGGTCCTTTGCCACCGGATCCGGTCACTGCAGCACTGAATGCTCTGCAGGCGGAAACGGCTGCAAACAGAAATATGACTGAGAACCTGATGAAAGCAAATCAGGATATGATGCAGGCCTTTATGGCTGAGTTGAGGGCGGATAGAGGTCGTCCTAGGAGGGAAGATACACCTCCGCATACGGCTACGGTGACTCCTACACCGACGCCATCTGTTACTCCTCAACAGGGGGAGAGTGGGGCTAGTCACCACACTGGTGAGGCTAGTCATCATACTACTACGGATCCTAGTTATGTTCCTGATCCGTCATCTGTTGCCCAATCTACTGGGGCTGCTGGGCAGGTGCTTGATAATGCTGACGATGAGCGTAGGCTCATATCTTTTAGGAAACATAAGCCACCCGCATTTCTGGGGTCAAGGGACCCAAAAGAGGTCACTGCTTGGTTGAGGGGTATGGATAAGATATTCCAGGTGATGAGATGCCAAGATCCACAAAAGTTATTGTATTCTGTTTATATGCTGGATGGTGATGCCCAGGAGTGGTGGGACAATGTGTCTCGCCCATTTGTTATTCAGGGTGAGGTTCTTACTTGGACCTTGTTTGAAGGATTATTTCATGAAGAATATTTTCCCCGCGATGTTCGGGAGGCAAAGCAAGGTGAATTTGATAAGTTGGTACAGGGGGTTATGACTATGGATGCCTATGTGGCAAAATTTAATGAGCTTGTGAAGTTTGCTAATTATGGAGGTACTCTACCTACTCCGGAATTCCTGTCAGCTAAATTTCAAAGAGGGCTGAATGAGAAGATTGCAAAGAGGATGTCGAATACTGCGGTGAGAAACTTTGCCGACTTGGTGACCCAATGTAAAAGGGTCGAGACTGTTTATGGGAGGTATCCAAAATCTGATTCTACAAAAGAGCAAGATGTTAAGAGGACACCTGGTCCTTCTGGTAATACTAATAGAGGAGGTTTCAATAATAACAATAGAGGTAGGGGGTTGCATGTAAGGCAGCCTCCTAGTCAGTTCAAGAGGGGTGGAAATAATGGTGGTGGTGGTGCTTCGAACAGATATTTTACCCCACAATGTGGGAAGTGTGGGAAATACCACAGAGGTGTGTGTGGTGCTGGTACGTCGAATTGTTTTAGATGTGGTCAGAGTGGCCACTTTGCTAGGAATTGTACATCTTCTTCGGGGCAGGCTGCGAATCTGCAGGCCTTGCCGCCAGCTACTACTACTACTACTGCTGCTCCTATTGCTGTTGTTCCTACTGTGGGACGAGTTTATACTACTAATGCGCAGCGTACTGAAAAGGCTCCGAATTTGGTTAAAGGTATAATTTTTCTATCTAATGTTGATTTATCTGTATTGTTTGATTCGGGAGCAACACATTCATTTGCGGCGGACTATGTGGCTAAGGCGTTGGACTTAAAGGTAACACGGATGGTTCCTCCGATGCGTATTACTACCGCTACAGGAGAGGTTAGTGAGTCATCTTGGATTTGTGAAGATGTGAGGTTCACTTATTTAGGCAGGGGTTACACCATTGATTTAATTATCTTACCCCTGGCCTCTGTCAATCTAATTTTGGGGATGGATTGGTTGTCTCGGAACTGCGCAATGATTGATTGCTGCGGAAAGAGGTTGTTGCTATCTCACGAGAGGCCGTCTGTTTGTCCGTCTTTATATTTGTCTGTCAGTCAGACTGTGAAAGCCTTGAAGGCTGGAGATCTGGGTTATGTTTTGTTGGGAGGATTGGTGGGTGATAAAAAGGAAGAGATTTCTGCCATTCCAGTTGTTAATGAGTTTGAGGATGTATTTCCGGATGAGATACCGGAATTCCCACCTGAGAGAGAGATTGAATTCTCGATTGATCTATTGCCTGGTGTGGGGCCGATCTCCTTGGCTCCATATCGGATGTCGCCACTTGAGTTGGCTGAATTGAAGAAACACATTGAAGAACTGTCTGCGAAGAATTTTATTAGGCCGAGTGTGTCTCCGTGGGGAGCACCGGTGATATTTGTAAAGAAAAAGGATGGTAGCATGAGATTGTGCACTGACTACCGACAGTTAAATAAAGTGACTATTAAGAACCGGTATCCATTACCGCGTATTGATGATTTACTAGACCAGTTGAGGGGTGCCTGCGTATTTTCAAAGATTGATCTCCGGTCCGGATATCACCAGATTCGGATTAAACCGGAGGATGTACCTAAAACAGCTTTCCGATCCAGATATGGACATTTTGAATATCAAGTGATTCCTTTTGGGCTTACTAATGCCCCGGCGGTGTTCATGGATTATATGAACCGCATTTTCAAACCGTATTTGGACCAGTTTGTAATTGTGTTCATTGATGACATTTTGATCTATTCTAAGAGTAAAGAGGAGCACAGGGACCATTTGAGGACTGTGTTGCAGGTGTTGAAAGACAAGAAACTGTATGCTAAACCGTCTAAGTGTGAATTCTGGTTGTCTGAGGTGCAATTTTTGGGTCATGTTATTTCTGCAAGTGGTGTTGCAGTGGATCCAAGCAAGATTGAAGCGGTGAGTGACTGGGAACGACCAAAGACCGTGACTGAAATTAGAAGTTTTCTGGGGCTTGCTGGCTATTATCGCCGATTTATTCAGGGATTTTCTGCAATGGTTCTACCGTTGACCCGATTGACACGAAAGGACACTCCTTTTGTGTGGACCCAGGAATGTGAGGACTGTTTTCTGTTATTGAAAGAGAAATTGACTACTGCTCCGGTGTTGACTCTACCTGATCCGGAGGGTGAGTTTGTGCTATATTGTGATGCTTCTAAGAAAGGTTTAGGGAGCGTGCTGATGCAGGAAGGAAAAGTTATTGCATATGCGTCTAGGCAGTTGAGGCCACATGAAGAAAATTATCCGACGCACGACTTGGAATTGGCTGCTATTGTATTTGCCTTGAAAATTTGGAGGCACTTTCTATATGGGATGAAATTTGCTGTGTTCAGCGACCATAAAAGCTTGAAATATTTATTTGATCAGAAGGAGCTGAATATGAGGCAGCGTAGATGGGTTGAATTCTTGAAGGATTATGATTTTGAACTGAAATACCACCCGGGAAAGGCTAATGTTGTGGCGGATGCACTGAGTAGGAAGTCTGTCAACTTATCTCATATGATGATGTGGGACAATGAAGTGATTGAGCAATTCCGTGATATGAAAATAACGGATTTCTTTGCAGGAAGAATGTGTGATATGGAGTTGACTCGGATTGAGAACGAGCTGCACGAGAAGATTAAAGAGACTCAGATTCGCAATGAGAGTATAAAGTATTTGAAAGGCCAGAGTGGCATATCTGTGAATGAACAAGGACTACTATTATATCAGGGCAGGATTGTGGTGCCCAAGGAACTTGCTGAGGAAGTTATGACTGAGGCCCATAAGGGTCAATATGCTATCCACCCAGGTGCCACAAAGATGTACCAAGATTTGAAAGTTAAGTTCTGGTGGCCTGGGATGAAAAGGGATGTTGCCGAGTACGTGTCTAAGTGCTTGGTTTGTCAGAAAGTGAAAATAGAGCATCAGAAACCTGCTGGATTACTTCAGCCGCTGGACATACCTGAATGGAAATGGGAAAGTATTTCTATGGATTTTGTTGTTGGATTGCCGAGAACTCAAGCTGGTTATGATTCGATTTGGGTTATTGTGGACCGACTCACGAAGTCTGCACATTTTCTACCAGTACGAGTAGATTACACCACAGAGAAGTTGGCTACACTGTATGTAAAGGAGATTGTTAGACTCCATGGGATACCGATTAGCATTGTTAGTGATCGGGACCCGAAGTTTACTTCACGATTTTGGGGAGCTTTGCAGCAGGCTTTTGGCACTCAGCTTCGACTGAGCACTGCTTATCACCCGCAGACTGATGGTCAGACTGAGAGGACCATACAGACACTTGAGGATATGCTGAGAGCATGCACACTGGAACAGGGTAATGCCTGGGATAGGTACTTACCATTGGTGGAATTTTCGTATAACAACAGTTTTCATTCCAGTCTGGGTATGGCACCATATGAGGTTTTGTATGGCAGGAGGTGTCGTACGCCCACTTGTTGGACTGAGGTAGGCGATAAAGAAAGATTTGGTCCGGATTTTGTACAGGAAACGACAGTGCAGATTGAAATGATCAGAGAAAAATTGAAACAGGCACAGAATCGGCAGAAAAGCTATTACGACAATAAGCATAGACCGCTGGAATTTGAGGAAGGTGACCATGTGTTTGTACGTTTGTCGCCGGTCACAGGTGTTGGCCGTGCGTTGGGTGTGAGGAAGCTGAGTCCACGGTTCATTGGGCCATATCAGATTATGAAAAGAGTAGGATTGGTGGCCTATCAACTTGCCTTACCCCCGCAGTTGTCTAATCTACATGATGTTTTTCATGTGTCGCAGTTGCGACGTTATGTTCCGAATGAGTCACATATTGTGATGCCGGATAATATTGAAATCAGGGAGAACTTAAAGACTCCCATCGGTCCTGTTGCAGTTTTGGATCGCAGTGAAAAGCGATTGAGAAGTAAAGTGATTCCCATGCTGAAGATTCAGTGGGAAGGCCGCACACCTGAGGAGGCTACTTGGGAGCGGGAGGACGAGATTCTCCGGCTGTATCCTGAGTTAGCGTGCAGGTATGATTTAATTTTGCGGACAAAATTTCAAAAAGGTGGGGTGAATATAACACCTCAAATATTTAAATGTTTATTCTTATATTATTATGTGAAATGAAAGTTGGTGGATTAGTGAAAATCCAAGGTTTATGGCCAAAAAGGGCAAAATGGTAAATTGCCAACCGTGTGTTAAGAGGCAAAAATACTGAGTTAGAGATTTCAAATGACAAAAGTAATGCTGGAAATGGAATCAGGGCGGAAAATTGAGTGAACAGGCAAATTTGGGAAAAATCGATGAATAGTGAATTTTAAGTGTTAAAATACTGAGTTGTGAGTGTACCAATAGGTGTGAAATTTTTATCATTATTTCGGAGAAAGAAAAATATGTCATGGACTGGAAAAATATTTAGATTAAGGATTTATGATCAGAAATTTTATCGGAGTAAAAGTTAGATCGCGTGTGGGACCCGCGTGACCGAAGTCACTTGGCCCCACCTCCTTTTCTTTCCTTCTTTCTCTCTTTTCCTCTCCATTCTCTCGCGCGCTCACAGTGAGGGAAAAGGGCCATTTTCACCATTTCTCCATTTTCTTCCCATTTCATCATTTCTCCACCGAATCGCTTGATTTTGGTGTCGAAATCTATCGTAAACAACCTTCCAAAGCCATTGGTAGTACTTAGAAGCCTTGAATCCATCTCTTTGGCCGCGTTTTGAGCAAGAACAGATCCGACCCATTAGTGTTTTTGGAGATTTCTTGGAGTTTTGAGCTTCAAATGGTTTAGTGAAGCCTTGGTGGTGATCATACTACTCATTGTAAGTATATTTGTGGTCTTTTGATAGTTGATTTCTTAGATCTATGAATATGTGTTCAAACCTTTGATTTTAGATGTGTGATGATAGAGAGCCCAAATGGAAAAATGCTATTAGATGAAAAGGCCTTAGAATCATGTTTGTAAGCTAGAAATGCTATGTTAAATTTTGGTGAAAAATCTAGGTTTTTAACTTAGAGAAATTTGAGGAATTTTGATGAAAAATGAGTTTTGGTGTAATTTGGATTTAATGATTGTTGTAGGGTGCCTCACACGGTTGGAATTGTGAAAAGTTAAATTGGAGCATACGTTTGGAACGGGTTGCTAAGCATTAAGGTAAACTCTTGGAACTTGGGTTTAATCCCTAGTGAGCTCCACCACACCTAGAGGAAGGTTGTGGTTGGATTATGTAGTGATGACATGATGTGTTTGTGTGCTTGTATGCATATTGCTTGTATTGTGTGACAATTGTGTGGTCACTGGCCAGTTGACGAGTGGAGTTTGGACATCCGCTGGATTCATCCTTGTGAGAATGCCAGTCGGGTATTGCCGTGGAGTCAACTCTGGGAGCGGCGCCAGGATGATCCAGACGTGGGACGTCCGCCGGATAGGGCTCATGAGGAGTTCCGGTTGGGTATTGCCATGGAGTCTTCTCAACCATGGGAGAGGCGCCAGGACGGTCTCGGGAGTTATATGATGGAGTCCTTGAACATGAATCCATGAGTGGATGTTCTTGGGTGTCTCCAGGTGGATGGTGATATTGTTTTACTTGCATGCCATATTATGTCATTTTGATACATTTTAGTGAGCCATGGAGTGGAGAGAGCCTCTAGCTCCATTGGTTTACTGAGATATATCCGTATATCTCACCCCGTGTTTGGGGGACCACATTTCAGGTCACTATGAGCCGGGAGGAGCTTCGGGCAAGAAGCCCGTATAGTGGAGGATGGATTGGCATGCGGTGCATTGGATTGCATGACCTTTTGGAGGAGTTTATGGAGTGCACATAGCATACCATTAGTATTTTGAGACTTAGGTCATGAACATATTGCATGATGTCATTTTCCATGCTTTTGTTAGTGTTCATGGTCATATGCTAAGTCTTGTTTACGTTTTATTATTCATGGCTTGGATAACTGTATATTTTGAGTGAGCATGGGACTTGTCCATTGCCACGTTCATAGCCTTGAAGTCTTGATGAGTAATGTTGTAAAAATGGTCCATATTTGCATGTAAATGGCCATTATTTTGAGAATGTTGTAAATGATGTTTAACTTAAGGAAATTGAATGATGGAAGGGCCTAGAGCCAACATTAGGGCATGATTATGTGTTATGTGGAGTACCAAGGGGTTAGGGATGGATTACACACCCTTTTTGGGGCTCAAAACTGCTGTAATCTGTCATTTTGCTGCATAGTAATCGATTACCCAAGCATGGTAATCGATTACCATGCAACAGGGGACGAAAAATTAGCTACTGTCTGCACTGGTAATCGATTACTGGCCTTTGGTAATCGATTACCATGTGAGGTAATCGATTACCCAAAGTTGGTAATCGATTACCAGAACAGAGGAATGAGAAAATTGGCTACTGCCTCATTTTTGACAGGTGGTAATTGATTACCACCCACTGGTAATCGATTACCACAGTGTAATTTTCGAAAATTCAGTTTTTTCTAGACTAAAAGAAAGGGGGTTAACTTGATGGGTAGAACTCCAAATGGTACGTGGTTTGAAACCACGCGTAGACAACGTAAAGGACTGCAACTTGGTAAAAGATGAGAGTAAGATGGTGAGTTTAAATGAATTGAATAAAAGGGAAGATGTATGATGTTATAAAGTGTATGATTCCGCAAATGGCATTTACAATTATAGTGTGTTATTAATTGATTACGGAAAAAGTGTTTACGGAAAAGAAAAGGAATATGTTAAAAGAAAAAAATTTGCCCGTAATTTAATTAATCTAATCACTGTGATTGTAACTGCGCTTAATATCATAATCAATGTTAACAATACCGGTGTACAACGGGCTGTTACATTTTATGGTATCAGAGCAGTTTTGTTAGGGAACTCTGATTGTTTGTGTATGTTGTATCTTGTGTGTCATAGCTATCTGTGAACTATTTATGATTAATGTATATGTGATTACTCAGTGTGGGTCTGATCAACTCATTCCTTTGTGTTACATGTACAGATATCATGAGTAGGGCACGAGGTCGCCGTGGGGCACGTGGTGCAGGTCCTTTGCCACCGGATCCGGTCACTGCAGCACTGAATGCTCTGCAGGCGGAAACGGCTGCAAACAGAAATATGACTGAGAACCTGATGAAAGCAAATCAGGATATGATGCAGGCCTTTATGGCTGAGTTGAGGGCGGATAGAGGTCGTCCTAGGAGGGAAGATACACCTCCGCATACGGCTACGGTGACTCCTACACCGACGCCATCTGTTACTCCTCAACAGGGGGAGAGTGGGGCTAGTCACCACACTGGTGAGGCTAGTCATCATACTACTACGGATCCTAGTTATGTTCCTGATCCGTCATCTGTTGCCCAATCTACTGGGGCTGCTGGGCAGGTGCTTGATAATGCTGACGATGAGCGTAGGCTCATATCTTTTAGGAAACATAAGCCACCCGCATTTCTGGGGTCAAGGGACCCAAAAGAGGTCACTGCTTGGTTGAGGGGTATGGATAAGATATTCCAGGTGATGAGATGCCAAGATCCACAAAAGTTATTGTATTCTGTTTATATGCTGGATGGTGATGCCCAGGAGTGGTGGGACAATGTGTCTCGCCCATTTGTTATTCAGGGTGAGGTTCTTACTTGGACCTTGTTTGAAGGATTATTTCATGAAGAATATTTTCCCCGCGATGTTCGGGAGGCAAAGCAAGGTGAATTTGATAAGTTGGTACAGGGGGTTATGACTGTGGATGCCTATGTGGCAAAATTTAATGAGCTTGTGAAGTTTGCTAATTATGGAGGTACTCTACCTACTCCGGAATTCCTGTCAGCTAAATTTCAAAGAGGGCTGAATGAGAAGATTGCAAAGAGGATGTCGAATACTGCGGTGAGAAACTTTGCCGACTTGGTGACCCAATGTAAAAGGGTCGAGACTGTTTATGGGAGGTATCCAAAATCTGATTCTACAAAAGAGCAAGATGTTAAGAGGACACCTGGTCCTTCTGGTAATACTAATAGAGGAGGTTTCAATAATAACAATAGAGGTAGGGGGTTGCATGTAAGGCAGCCTCCTAGTCAGTTCAAGAGGGGTGGAAATAATGGTGGTGGTGGTGCTTCGAACAGATATTTTACCCCACAATGTGGGAAGTGTGGGAAATACCACAGAGGTGTGTGTGGTGCTGGTACGTCGAATTGTTTTAGATGTGGTCAGAGTGGCCACTTTGCTAGGAATTGTACATCTTCTTCGGGGCAGGCTGCGAATCTGCAGGCCTTGCCGCCAGCTACTACTACTACTACTGCTGCTCCTATTGCTGTTGTTCCTACTGTGGGACGAGTTTATACTACTAATGCGCAGCGTACTGAAAAGGCTCCGAATTTGGTTAAAGGTATAATTTTTCTATCTAATGTTGATTTATCTGTATTGTTTGATTCGGGAGCAACACATTCATTTGCGGCGGACTATGTGGCTAAGGCGTTGGACTTAAAGGTAACACGGATGGTTCCTCCGATGCGTATTACTACCGCTACAGGAGAGGTTAGTGAGTCATCTTGGATTTGTGAAGATGTGAGGTTCACTTATTTAGGCAGGGGTTACACCATTGATTTAATTATCTTACCCCTGGCCTCTGTCAATCTAATTTTGGGGATGGATTGGTTGTCTCGGAACTGCGCAATGATTGATTGCTGCGGAAAGAGGTTGTTGCTATCTCACGAGAGGCCGTCTGTTTGTCCGTCTTTATATTTGTCTGTCAGTCAGACTGTGAAAGCCTTGAAGGCTGGAGATCTGGGTTATGTTTTGTTGGGAGGATTGGTGGGTGATAAAAAGGAAGAGATTTCTGCCATTCCAGTTGTTAATGAGTTTGAGGATGTATTTCCGGATGAGATACCGGAATTCCCACCTGAGAGAGAGATTGAATTCTCGATTGATCTATTGCCTGGTGTGGGGCCGATCTCCTTGGCTCCATATCGGATGTCGCCACTTGAGTTGGCTGAATTGAAGAAACACATTGAAGAACTGTCTGCGAAGAATTTTATTAGGCCGAGTGTGTCTCCGTGGGGAGCACCGGTGATATTTGTAAAGAAAAAGGATGGTAGCATGAGATTGTGCACTGACTACCGACAGTTAAATAAAGTGACTATTAAGAACCGGTATCCATTACCGCGTATTGATGATTTACT
Source organism: Gastrolobium villosum (assembly GCA_032173675.1). Taxonomy (NCBI): domain Eukaryota; kingdom Viridiplantae; phylum Streptophyta; class Magnoliopsida; order Fabales; family Fabaceae; genus Gastrolobium; species Gastrolobium villosum. Next base: position 4,292 of record JAVKPL010012628.1, on the reverse strand, counting down.
AGACCAGTTGAGGGGTGCCTGCGTATTTTCAAAGATTGATCTCCGGTCCGGATATCACCAGATTCGGATTAAACCGGAGGATGTACCTAAAACAGCTTTCCGATCCAGATATGGACATTTTGAATATCAAGTGATTCCTTTTGGGCTTACTAATGCCCCGGCGGTGTTCATGGATTATATGAACCGCATTTTCAAACCGTATTTGGACCAGTTTGTAATTGTGTTCATTGATGACATTTTGATCTATTCTAAGAGTAAAGAGGAGCACAGGGACCATTTGAGGACTGTGTTGCAGGTGTTGAAAGACAAGAAACTGTATGCTAAACCGTCTAAGTGTGAATTCTGGTTGTCTGAGGTGCAATTTTTGGGTCATGTTATTTCTGCAAGTGGTGTTGCAGTGGATCCAAGCAAGATTGAAGCGGTGAGTGACTGGGAACGACCAAAGACCGTGACTGAAATTAGAAGTTTTCTGGGGCTTGCTGGCTATTATCGCCGATTTATTCAGGGATTTTCTGCAATGGTTCTACCGTTGACCCGATTGACACGAAAGGACACTCCTTTTGTGTGGACCCAGGAATGTGAGGACTGTTTTCTGTTATTGAAAGAGAAATTGACTACTGCTCCGGTGTTGACTCTACCTGATCCGGAGGGTGAGTTTGTGCTATATTGTGATGCTTCTAAGAAAGGTTTAGGGAGCGTGCTGATGCAGGAAGGAAAAGTTATTGCATATGCGTCTAGGCAGTTGAGGCCACATGAAGAAAATTATCCGACGCACGACTTGGAATTGGCTGCTATTGTATTTGCCTTGAAAATTTGGAGGCACTTTCTATATGGGATGAAATTTGCTGTGTTCAGCGACCATAAAAGCTTGAAATATTTATTTGATCAGAAGGAGCTGAATATGAGGCAGCGTAGATGGGTTGAATTCTTGAAGGATTATGATTTTGAACTGAAATACCACCCGGGAAAGGCTAATGTTGTGGCGGATGCACTGAGTAGGAAGTCTGTCAACTTATCTCATATGATGATGTGGGACAATGAAGTGATTGAGCAATTCCGTGATATGAAAATAACGGATTTCTTTGCAGGAAGAATGTGTGATATGGAGTTGACTCGGATTGAGAACGAGCTGCACGAGAAGATTAAAGAGACTCAGATTCGCAATGAGAGTATAAAGTATTTGAAAGGCCAGAGTGGCATATCTGTGAATGAACAAGGACTACTATTATATCAGGGCAGGATTGTGGTGCCCAAGGAACTTGCTGAGGAAGTTATGACTGAGGCCCATAAGGGTCAATATGCTATCCACCCAGGTGCCACAAAGATGTACCAAGATTTGAAAGTTAAGTTCTGGTGGCCTGGGATGAAAAGGGATGTTGCCGAGTACGTGTCTAAGTGCTTGGTTTGTCAGAAAGTGAAAATAGAGCATCAGAAACCTGCTGGATTACTTCAGCCGCTGGACATACCTGAATGGAAATGGGAAAGTATTTCTATGGATTTTGTTGTTGGATTGCCGAGAACTCAAGCTGGTTATGATTCGATTTGGGTTATTGTGGACCGACTCACGAAGTCTGCACATTTTCTACCAGTACGAGTAGATTACACCACAGAGAAGTTGGCTACACTGTATGTAAAGGAGATTGTTAGACTCCATGGGATACCGATTAGCATTGTTAGTGATCGGGACCCGAAGTTTACTTCACGATTTTGGGGAGCTTTGCAGCAGGCTTTTGGCACTCAGCTTCGACTGAGCACTGCTTATCACCCGCAGACTGATGGTCAGACTGAGAGGACCATACAGACACTTGAGGATATGCTGAGAGCATGCACACTGGAACAGGGTAATGCCTGGGATAGGTACTTACCATTGGTGGAATTTTCGTATAACAACAGTTTTCATTCCAGTCTGGGTATGGCACCATATGAGGTTTTGTATGGCAGGAGGTGTCGTACGCCCACTTGTTGGACTGAGGTAGGCGATAAAGAAAGATTTGGTCCGGATTTTGTACAGGAAACGACAGTGCAGATTGAAATGATCAGAGAAAAATTGAAACAGGCACAGAATCGGCAGAAAAGCTATTACGACAATAAGCATAGACCGCTGGAATTTGAGGAAGGTGACCATGTGTTTGTACGTTTGTCGCCGGTCACAGGTGTTGGCCGTGCGTTGGGTGTGAGGAAGCTGAGTCCACGGTTCATTGGGCCATATCAGATTATGAAAAGAGTAGGATTGGTGGCCTATCAACTTGCCTTACCCCCGCAGTTGTCTAATCTACATGATGTTTTTCATGTGTCGCAGTTGCGACGTTATGTTCCGAATGAGTCACATATTGTGATGCCGGATAATATTGAAATCAGGGAGAACTTAAAGACTCCCATCGGTCCTGTTGCAGTTTTGGATCGCAGTGAAAAGCGATTGAGAAGTAAAGTGATTCCCATGCTGAAGATTCAGTGGGAAGGCCGCACACCTGAGGAGGCTACTTGGGAGCGGGAGGACGAGATTCTCCGGCTGTATCCTGAGTTAGCGTGCAGGTATGATTTAATTTTGCGGACAAAATTTCAAAAAGGTGGGGTGAATATAACACCTCAAATATTTAAATGTTTATTCTTATATTATTATGTGAAATGAAAGTTGGTGGATTAGTGAAAATCCAAGGTTTATGGCCAAAAAGGGCAAAATGGTAAATTGCCAACCGTGTGTTAAGAGGCAAAAATACTGAGTTAGAGATTTCAAATGACAAAAGTAATGCTGGAAATGGAATCAGGGCGGAAAATTGAGTGAACAGGCAAATTTGGGAAAAATCGATGAATAGTGAATTTTAAGTGTTAAAATACTGAGTTGTGAGTGTACCAATAGGTGTGAAATTTTTATCATTATTTCGGAGAAAGAAAAATATGTCATGGACTGGAAAAATATTTAGATTAAGGATTTATGATCAGAAATTTTATCGGAGTAAAAGTTAGATCGCGTGTGGGACCCGCGTGACCGAAGTCACTTGGCCCCACCTCCTTTTCTTTCCTTCTTTCTCTTTTTTCCTCTCCATTCTCTCGCGCGCTCACAGTGAGGGAAAAGGGCCATTTTCACCATTTCTCCATTTTCTTCCCATTTCATCATTTCTCCACCGAATCGCTTGATTTTGGTGTCGAAATCTATCGTAAACAACCTTCCAAAGCCATTGGTAGTACTTAGAAGCCTTGAATCCATCTCTTTGGCCGCGTTTTGAGCAAGAACAGATCCGACCCATTAGTGTTTTTGGAGATTTCTTGGAGTTTTGAGCTTCAAATGGTTTAGTGAAGCCTTGGTGGTGATCATACTACTCATTGTAAGTATATTTGTGGTCTTTTGATAGTTGATTTCTTAGATCTATGAATATGTGTTCAAACCTTTGATTTTAGATGTGTGATGATAGAGAGCCCAAATGGAAAAATGCTATTAGATGAAAAGGCCTTAGAATCATGTTTGTAAGCTAGAAATGCTATGTTAAATTTTGGTGAAAAATCTAGGTTTTTAACTTAGAGAAATTTGAGGAATTTTGATGAAAAATGAGTTTTGGTGTAATTTGGATTTAATGATTGTTGTAGGGTGCCTCACACGGTTGGAATTGTGAAAAGTTAAATTGGAGCATACGTTTGGAACGGGTTGCTAAGCATTAAGGTAAACTCTTGGAACTTGGGTTTAATCCCTAGTGAGCTCCACCACACCTAGAGGAAGGTTGTGGTTGGATTATGTAGTGATGACATGATGTGTTTGTGTGCTTGTATGCATATTGCTTGTATTGTGTGACAATTGTGTGGTCACTGGCCAGTTGACGAGTGGAGTTTGGACATCCGCTGGATTCATCCTTGTGAGAATGCCAGTCGGGTATTGCCGTGGAGTCAACTCTGGGAGCGGCGCCAGGATGATCCAGACGTGGGACGTCCGCCGGATAGGGCTCATGAGGAGTTCCGGTTGGGTATTGCCATGGAGTCTTCTCAACCATGGGAGAGGCGCCAGGACGGTCTCGGGAGTTATATGATGGAGTCCTTGAACATGAATCCATGAGTGGATGTTCTTGGGTGTCTCCAGGTGGATGGTGATATTGTTTTACTTGCATGCCATATTATGTCATTTTGATACATTTTAGTGAGCCATGGAGTGGAGAGAGCCTCTAGCTCCATTGGTTTACTGAGATATATCCGTATATCTCACCCCGTGTTTGGGGGACCACATTTCAGGTCACTATGAGCCGGGCGGAGCTTCGGGCAAGAAGCCCGTATAGTGGAGGATGGATTGGCATGCGGTGCATTGGATT
>JAVKPL010012627.1:0-63565 GCA_032173675.1 Gastrolobium villosum | reverse complement strand
AAGTTTCAAGTGTCAAAGGTTCAAACAACTCATCTGGTTTGTGATAAATGCCAAGAAAGTCATGAATCCAATGAGTGTCCTAATTCATTATCAGAAGATTCACTTCAACAATTGCAGGTGAATGGGATATGGTATGATCAGCGTCCTCCACAACAACAAAACTTCCAGCGAAATCAGAATTTCCCTGGTGGTAACAACAATTTTCAGCGGAGGACTCAAGGATCTGGTATGGATTTTAAATCTAACAATAACAACAATTATGCTCAATCTTCACAGAATCAACAAAGAGAGCCAGCTGAGTGGGAAAAAGCTTTTGCTCAAATGGATAAGGCATCTAATGAGATGGCTCAACATACCAATGCTTTCATGGAGGAGACTAGAGCCAACAATAAAAATACAAATGCTTCCATTAAGAACCTGGAGAATCAGATAGGCCAGCTTGCCAAACAATTTTCAGAAAGAATTCCAGGTACCTTCCCAAGTAACACAGTTAACAATCCAAAGGATGACTGTATGGCTGTTACCACAAGAAGCGGTAAAGTATTGACAGTTCCAACAAAACCAGCAGTAAATATGGAAGATAAAACAAAGGGAAAGGAGGAACAGAATAAGGAAGCAATTGAACCAGAGATTGAGGTAATTGTGCACGATAGTGAAAAGGAAGTTGTGGTTGAGAAAGAACAGGTTGAAGAGCAACCGGTTGTGGCAAAGAAAAAGCATGAGTTAAGCCATGACAAGGCACCCTACCCAAAAGATATATAACCATTATGATAGATTCTTGGACATTTTCAAGAAGCTACACATCAATATTCCTTTCGCAAGCTCTAGCAAATATGCCTGGATATGCAAAATTTATGAAGGATCTTTTATCCAGGAAGCAGAAGCTACAAGAATGCCAAACTGTAACACTCACTGAGGAGTGTAGTGCTTTTATTCAGCAGAAGATCCCAGATAAGCTTAGTGATCCCGGGAGTTTTAATATCCCTATTGTTATTGGTGATATTGACATTGGAAAAGCCTTATGTGATCTTGGGGCTAGTATTAATTTGATGCCTTTCTCAGTGTATAAATCTTTGGGGATTGAAGAATTGAAGCCTACCGAGGTATCTCTCCAACTAGCTGATAGATCTGTGAGGAAGCCTAATGGGATTATAGAAGATATTCTTGTCAAGGTTGATAAGTTTATCTTTCCTGCAGACTTTGTGGTGTTAGATATGGGAGAAGGAAGTGAGAAACCCATGCTCTTAGGAAGACCCTTTTTGGCTACAGCCCGAGCTTTAATTGATGTTGAACAAGGGATGATCAAACTGAGAATGAATGATGAGGAGATCATCTACAATGTTTCAGAAGCTATGAAGAGACCTGCTGAGAATAATGATTGTTTCCAGGTTGATTCTTTTCATGAAACCATTCAACACAAGAAGGAGCGTCCTCAAGAGATTGATTATGAGTTGAGAGCTCGTGATCATGTACCCTTTGAAAAAGAAGGAATTACTGTGGAGGTGCTAGAAGAAAAAGCTGAAGATGTAGAGGTTGGTGCCCCTAAGGTTGAATTGAAACCATTGCCCGACACTTTGAAGTATGTGTTCCTGGGAGATGGTGATACTTATCCAGTAATCATCAACAAAGACCTCTCTTCAGACCAAGAAAAGGAGCTGGTTGAAGTTTTGAAAGCTCACAAGACCGCTATAGGATGGTCTATTACTGATTTGAAGGGCATAAATCCTTCTTTTTGTACACATAAGATTCTCATGGAAGATGATATCAAACCCGTGAGACAACCACAAAGAAGATTAAACCCAACAATGAAGGAGGTGGTGAGAAAAGAAGTTGTAAAGCTTCTTGATGCAGGAATGATTTACCCAATTTCTGATGCTGCGTGGGTAAGCCCAGTTCAAACAGTACCAAAGAAGGGTGGTGTGACAGTAGTTACAAATGCAAAGCAAGAGTTGATCCCAACCAGAACTATCACAGGTTGGAGAATGTGTGTAGACTACAGAAGGTTGAACACAGCTACTCGGAAAGATCACTTCCCACTACCTTTTATTGATCAAATGCTGGAAAGACTGGCGGGCCACTCTTATTATTGCTTCTTGGATGGTTATTCAGGCTACAACCAAATACCTGTAGCTCCTGAAGACCAGGAAAAGACAGCTTTTACTTGCCCATTTGGAGTCTTTGCATACAGAAGAATGTCGTTCGGCCTCTGCAATGCACCTGCCACTTTCCAAAGGTGTATGCTCTCTATCTTTTCTGATATGGTGGAGAAATGTTTAGAGGTATTTATGGATGACTTCTCTGTTTTTGGTTCAAGCTTTGATTCTTGTTTGAATAATTTGTCTAAAGTTTTAAAGAGATGTAATGAGACTAACCTTGTTCTAAATTGGGAAAAGTGCCATTTTATGGTAAATGAAGGTATAGTACTGGGACATAAAATCTCTAATGCTGGGATTGAAGTTGATAAAGCAAAATTGATGTTAATTGAACAACTTCCCATTCCCGTAAATGTAAATGCTGTTAGGAGTTTCCTAGGACATGCAGGTTTTTACAGGCGGTTCATCAAGGATTTCTCCAAGATTGCTAAACCATTGAGCCAACTCTTGGTGAAAGACTCTGAGTTTGTGTTTAATGATGCATGTTCAAAGGCATTCCATTTGTTGAAAGAGAAGCTTACTACAGCTCCTGTGCTTACAGCTCCTGATTGGAACCTTCCGTTTGAACTCATGTGTGACGCCAGTGCTTATGCAATTGGTGCAGTCCTTGGTCAGCGTAAGGAAAAATTGTTACATGTCATTTACTATGCTAGCAAAGTTTTGAATGATGCTCAGGTTAATTATGCAACAACTGAGAAAGAAATGTTAGCAGTGGTTTATGCACTGGACAAATTTAGACCTTACTTGTTAGGATCTAAAATCATTGTTTTCACTGACCATTCTGCTATTAAGTTTTTGATGACTAAGCAGGATGCTAAACCACGACTGCTGAGGTGGATGCTACTCTTTCAAGAGTTTGATTTGGAGATCCGAGACAAAATTGGAGTAGAGAACAAAGTGGCTGATCATCTCTCCCGAATTCAGGCAAAAGAGTTACAAGATAGTCCGGAAAAAGAAATCAATGACTATTTTCCTGATGAAAAGGTAATGGCAGTCTTTGTTCCTCCATGGTTCGCAGATTTTGCCAATTACAAAGTTGTAAGGGAGTTGCCTCCTAACCTTACGAGGCAACAGCAAAAGAAATTTTTGCGAGATGTAAGGCGATATTTCTGGGAGGATCCACATCTCTATTTTCAATGTGCTGATGGGATCATTCGCAGATGTGTCCCTGAGTTTGAGATGAGTCAAATTTTGTGGCATTGCCATTCTTCCAACTATGGAGGCCACTTTGGAGGTAATCGAACCGCTCAGAAAGTCTTGCAAAGCGGTTACTATTGGCCGACACTCTTTAAGGATGCGAAGGATTGTGTGGAAAAATGTGATAAGTGTCAGAGAACAGGTAATATTTCACGCAAGGATGAGATGCCTCTGAATAATATATTAGAGGTAGAGCTGTTTGATGTATGGGGCATTGACTTTATGGGGCCATTTCCATCATCTTATTCCAACCAGTATATCCTTGTTGCTGTGGATTATGTTTCCAAGTGGGTGGAAGCTGTTGCTCTTCCCACCAATGATGCTAAAGTGGTTGTCACTTTTCTGAGGAAAAATATTTTTACAAGGTTTGGAGTACCTCGGGCTATTATCAGTGATGGGGGTACCCACTTTTGTAATAAGCATTTTGAAAGCTTGCTAGTTAAATATGGGGTGAGACACAGAATAGCCACACCATATCATCCCCAGACTAGTGGGCAAGTTGAAATCTCCAACAGGGAGATAAAAAGAATCCTAGAAAAGACAGTGGGAATTTCTAGGAAGGATTGGGCTAAGAAGCTTGATGATGCACTCTGGGCATACAGAACTGCGTTCAAAACTCCAATTGGCATGTCACCTTATCAATTAGTGTATGGAAAACCTTGTCATTTGCCAGTAGAGTTAGAACACAAAGCCTTGTGGGCTACAAGGTTTTTAAATTTTGAACCATCAGGAGCTCAAAAGAAGAGAATACTACAGCTGAATGAGCTTGATGAGTTCAGAAGAACTGCATATGAAAGTGCACAGATTTACAAAGAGAAAACTAAGCTGTGGCATGATAGCAAGATCAAGCACAAAGAGTTTGCACCTGGTCAACAGGTATTATTGTACAACTCTCGACTGAGGTTGTTTCCAGGTAAACTTAAATCTCGTTGGTCTGGTCCTTTTGTGGTGACAAATGTATTCCCATATGGTACCATTGAGATCTCTCCTCTTGATGCTGAGAGACCCTTTAAGGTAAATGGGAATCGTCTGAAATTCTACTATGGAGAACCTGTGAATAGGGAGACAATTTCTGTCCCTTTAACTTCACCTGAGTAATCAAGGTTCCAGTCAGGCTCGTGACGTTAAACAAGCGCTTGCTGGGAGGCAACCCAGTGGATAATTTTTCAAATCTCTTAGTTTAGATACTTGCATTTAAATTTTTAGGTGTTAAAAAGTTAAAAAAAAATGAGTTTACTAAATCCACGCTGATAGCGTGGTTCCCACGCTATCAGCGTGGATCATGAAGAAATGGCAGACAAGCCCGCGCTGATAGCGTGGACACCGCGCTATCAGCGCCACAAAGAAGAAATAGGCAGTAACTACCATGCTACTGGTGTGGTTCCCACGCTTTGACCGTGAGAAAAGAAACCCACGCCCGTAGCGTGGGAATGGCGCTCGGAGCGCCAGAGGTTGAAAATGAGCAGTGGTGACCGCGCTCCCAGCGTGAAACCCACGCTGCGAGCGCGGGAGTCGCGACAGTTTTTTTTTAAAAGGGCCAAAACCCTATTTTTCTCCCATTCTCTTCTTCCAGCTGCGCCGCCACCTTCAACCTCTCTCCCCATCAAAATTTTCTTCTTCTTCTTCTTCATCACACATCCTTCCCTCACCATCAACATCTTCTTCTTCCTCCACCACAAAACCATCCCTACCACCATATTTCTTCCTTCCTTCCCTTTTCCATTTTTCTCAATTGTTTGGGGAAGCATTTGGTTCTAGAATTTGGTTCTAAAAAGCTCAAGGATTGTGTATTTCTCTCAACAATGGTTGGAGACAAGGTAAGTTTAAAGATTTTATTTTTCTACTTGCAATGTGTGATTGAGGTAGCCATTTTACAATGGTAGGTTGATTGATGATGATATCTAAGCATATGGATTGTTTGGATTTTGCTCATGCATGCTAGGTGTTTGATAAATTGATTGTTTTAAATTGACTAGTGCATGATTCATGAGGGACATACCATGGGTATCTATGAGATTACATGTTTCACAAAATTGGGGAAGATGCTTGCATACCCATTGCCATGACCCATTGCCTTGATTCTGATAAATCATTGGATATGATATGTTGGCTGCACAAACTGATAAATCTGGGAATTGGGTTGTTTCCATGCTTGATAATTACACTTGTACTGTGTTCTATTGTGTTGGACTTTTCTGAGTGCAGGGAAAGAAGACCGCCAAAAAGACTGCTGGCGCATCTGGCATGAAAAGGCCTAGAGCCCCTACTCTGGTCGATTTTGATGGCAACCGGTTCCTAACTCCAGAAGCACAGGACTGGTATAACAACTGGTTCTTAAAAAAGAAAATAATTTAAGAAAGAAGAATCATTAGTTTTCTGACAGATGACTGTCCGGTAAGCATGACAATCCAGAGGAGAGGGTGGAACAAACTGGTTCAGTTCCCGAGAGCAAGCTGCAATACAATTTTGCGAGAATTTTGTGCAAATGCTGATAAGGACACTGTAGACAGAACAAGGAAGAGCTGGGTAAGGGGGAGAGAGGTCTCCTTCACACCATTCCAGATAGAGAGGTTCCTGCACACCTCTTGGGAAGCTACACAGTCTTGCTATTTTACGGACACATTCAACAGGATGCAGCCTGTTGAAGGAGTGCATAGGGACGAGATGCCTGCTTTAGCTGCAACAATCCGTGAGGGTATCACTCAACCTCTCTTTGCCTGGAAATCCAAACATGGTCAGCCGGATGTACCAGAGAAACTAGATCGGCTGGACCTCAATGAGGAGGCAATTTTCTGGCATTCCTTCATTAATTCCACAAACATAGCTTCCACTAATTTGAGTGATGTCAATGTGGAAAGAGCAGTGCTGCTATATACTCTACTGGGAGACCATAATCTTCACATTGGGGCTATTCTGTCTGATAGGATAGTCCATATCATTACTCAAGGAAGATCAGACTTTAGTTTGACTCATTGCTCACTCATTGAGCAACTCTGTATCCAAGCAGGAGTGGAAATACCTGAGGATGAGCCAAGAGATGTGAAAATAAAAAAAGATCTGACCCAGAACCACTACAATGATATGCAGAAGGAATCCAGAAGGCAAGCTATCTGGAAAGCATCTGGCGGTGCTGTTCCACCACCTCCCCCAGTCTCCTTTACACCTCCGTCTGCTGATTCTCTGTTGCTTCAAACTCTTGACCATCGTCAGCAGTAATTGATGGTTCAAAGCAATTATATGATGAGTATGTTGGAGCGACTTTGCCTGGACAGAGGAATTGACACAGCTGGGTTGATGGCCCAATTTTCACCCACTTCACAGGCTGGTCCATCTATGCCTTCCACTGCAGATGATGATGTGCTTGCGGACCTGGAAGCTGATGATGTCATGGATGATATTTAAAATTTTTTTCACTATCACCCACTGCACATTGCTAGTTTCTTGGAGCCAATTGTTTTGACATTTTGAAAACAATGTTGATGATATTGCTGCAATTTGACTTTTGTTCAGTTTTCATGATTATTCTGTTTTGCAAATTAACAAGTATATGTGTGTTCCATCTGGCATAATTAGCTATCATCTAGAATAGTTTGTTGCTGAGGACAACAACATTCTAAATCTGGGAATTATCGCATAGCATGCTGAATGCGAGATTTGGTAACTACTGCGGAACTACACCATGGAAAAGACGTCTAAACAGAAAATTGTTATGAAAAAGGGGAGACATTTTTAACCCTCAAATTTGTGTTATTGATGTCACTTCATCTTTAAAAAAAATAAAATAAATAAATAAAAATCAAGTAATTCTCAGGTTTAAATGTGCTTATCTGGTAAATGTGCTTGATTGAATTCTTGGAATACAGTGCATAAACTTCTGGCATGATATCGTATAGGCAAATTTCAGCTTGTGTGTCTGAATTATGCTTGAATGATTAATAATGCCTAATGATTCTTTTGGAAGTCTAGTCTGACATCATAGCTGGTGAAATTTTGTGCTTAAACACTTATTTTATTCTGAGAGACCTCACTGTGATAGCATTCTAGAACTTGCTCTGTTTCTCTGAGATGCATGCATTGATTGAAATGATTAAGACAAATTTTATTCTGTTAGCCATGGCCAAATAATCCACCCAGATGAATTTTTCCATTGCTAACCCCTTTTGAGCCTGAGCCTTTTGTTCATATAATTCCTGTTGATTGCTTAGCCATACTCCTATTTTTCTTACCTTAATTGAGATTGAATCACTGATGCTTTGAAATGAAAACAAAGAAATTGAGGTAAGCTCCACAGAGATCAATGAAAAGAAAGGCAAGGGAATTATGCCCTTAAGATGGAAGAAGAAAAAGGAAAATGGCTGAAAGGAATTAAAATTCCCGAATTCTGTGGGAATGTTAGTGGAGCAAAACAAATGAGTTGAAGATGTTAAAATGAAATGATATCAGTATTTCAATCTCATGGTTACTTGAGATACTATCCATAAATTCATACCTTTAGCCCAGCCAGGTTACAACTTATGAAGTCCTTTTGATCAATTGTGCATATGTTAATGTTCCTTATCTTTAGGAACTTGAGAATATGATCAAGCTTATGGTAATGTTATTGCTGTGATGGATTGAGTGATTGTCATTTCCCCAAACACTTGAGTGTTGAGCGTTATATGATTATCTTGGTGAGGGGTGTTCAAGCTAGATTATGATCTTTTCATAAAAGGCATTGTTAAAAGTTCTTTGCATTGATTCAGTCATGCTTAATATAATGATCTATTGATTGGTTGTACGATGTTATGTTGGATCAATTGATAAATTCCTGAATTAAATCTTGTACATTGCTGGGGACAACAAAGTTCAAATCTGGGAATTATTTGATATGCGATCAGCATATAAGGAATTATAAGACAAAAAGAGGAAGAATGTGACTCAATCTGATGCAAGAAAGGCAGAATAACTGTTAAAATTGTCCAATATTTGAATATCAGGTGTTATACTGATTGTATGTTGATTTCACAGGAAAAATGCATAAAATGAAGTCAAAAAGGACAAAGAAAAACAAAAAGCCCACGCTGCCAGCGTGGGAATGGCGCTCACAGCGTGAGAAGCATAAATTGGACAGAAACCCCCGCGCTGCAAGCGTGGGGGAACAAAATTTGGTAGAGGCTCCCACGCCCACAGCGCGGGAATGGCGCTGCCAGCGTGGGAGGCGCGAAAGATTGGAGATTTGAATTTGAAGAATTAGGTCAAAGTCTCTTATATATAAGAGACTCATCCTTGAGGAGACACATAAAAAAAATACCTGAATCAGATCCGGCTTGGAGAGGAGAGGAAGTCGTTCTTCGTGTTCGTCATCCAGTTCTTGTATTTTTCTTTCTCTGTTATTTTAAGTTTATGTTGAATCTAAGATCAGCGATCATGATGTTGATTGGCTAGATCTATTTTCTGTAGTCAGGGTCATGATCCCTTTGTGAACAATTGGTACGAATGATTGAATCACTTTATGTGTTGATTTTAATATACTTCATCTTTATCTTGTGCGTATTGATATTATTTCTGTTAGATCTGATCAACCTAATAGGGGATGATATTCTGTGGATTAGGGTTTGCAATAGGAATGTTGGAATTCTGATTCTGAAAGGTGATAAAGATAACGATTTATGCATGTTCTAGGAATAGACTTGTATAAATCGCAGTCATTGGATTTATCTGTATAATGCTTAATTTCATGCGGGATTACTAAGGGATTAGGGTTCCAATTGAATTAAAGGGTTAGATCACCAAGGGATTGGGATCTAACTAATTATTCTAAAGATGATAATTTATCTGAGTTATTAAGTTCGATAAATATTGTGAATCAATCCAGAGTAAAATTGGGATCATTTGGTGAATGTACCCTGGCTACAGTATTTTCTCACATCTTTTATAAAAACATTCATTCACATTCTTATTTTATTCTTTCTCACAAAAATCTAAAAACAAGTCTTTTACTTTTCAATTAATTTAAGTTACAATATTTGTTAAACAACAATCGATTCATCTAACTTAAGAGGACTGGTTATCGTATTAATTATTTTACAATCCCTGTGGAGACAATCTTACTTACTACTTTATTACTTGTGCGATCGGTACACTTGCCAACACTTGGGCACTCCCACCCTTTGAGCTAGCTTTTGGGGTGGTATATCCCAAGATTCTTATAAACTCCACATTAGTGGCACATCCAACCAATGTGAGACTATATATCTCAACATCCCTTATTAACAATTCCTACACTTCAGTGTAAATTAGTTCATGATTGAAATATTTTTTCTCACGTTAAATGCCTAAAGAAAGATGTATATGAGCATATATGAAAAAAAAAATTAAAAAAACATGGGTTAGGGTGCGTGCTCTCCACGCGCGCGATTTCTTATCATCTGCTAGGGCAAAATGAGTGTTTCGTTTGACAAAAATGGTGATCACAACTTCGCAGCTTCGAATCCTGACAATAGTATGCGTAAGAGTGTTAAAAGAACAAAGATTGGAGAAGAGCTTTCTCCCGATTCGTCGAATCGTGGTGCTAGTTTGGGAAATTTGCTGAATAGGATTCCGTCGGGCAAACCGAAATCCTTCGCAGAGGCACTTCGATCGGAAGGAAATGCAATGGGAGAAGATGATTCATGGCAGGACGAATCGGAGGAAGAGATGGGTGAACCGCTGGACCCTAAAATGGGCGCAATCAACGAATTGGGCTTTCAAACCATCTATGGGGAGGATGGCTCAGTTCGCTTTCGGTGCACGAAGGAGGCTAAACAGAGGCTTAGGAGCCCCTGGAAAAATGCGATCATAGTAAAGCTTTTGGGGAAAAAGGTTGGTGTCATGTATATGAAGAACAAATTGGAGTCTTTATGGGCAAAATCTGGTCCCATAACCGTTGCGGATCTGGGAAACGAATTCTTTTCGGTGAGATTCTCTAGCTTGGAGGATTTAAATATAGCTTTGAATGGAGGTCCCTGGGTGCTTATGGGTCACTATCTGGCTATACGTAAATGGGAGCCCTTCTTCCAACCTCATAAAGCAAATATTCATCGTGTGGCTGCTTGGATCCGTATACCAGGTATTCCCCTTGAATTTTGTGTTATCTCAGTTTTGAAAATGATTGGTAATTCTATTGGTAAAGTGTTAAAGATAGATAAAACCACATCATTGGGGGATAAAGGGAAATTCGCACGTATCTGTGTGGAGCTGGACCTGTCAAAACCTTTGAGAGGTGAATTCATACTAGAGGAGGAAATTTTCAAGGTGGAATATGAAGGTCTTTACCTGATTTGCCTTCATTGTGGGAAGTATGGTCACAACTCTGAAAAATGTCCAGATCTGGTGCAGCCTGTTCAGAGCAGTCAAATTCATGGTAATGAGGGTCTGATTCCTGAATCAAGTACTGTTAAAGGGACCCCTACTGCAAACCAAGGGGTGGGACCATGGATGGTGGTCCAAAGGAAGAAATATCCAAAGCAGCATCAGGGTAAAAGGGAGGACGGTAAGGCAGTAAGAACCTTTGGAGCTGATATCTCCAACAGACAAGTCTCCATTCAGGAGAAAAAAGAGAGTGGAGTTAAAGCTGGGCCATCTGGTTTGAAGCAATCGAATAGTAATATGGCTGAAGGCATTAAGCCAAAAGAGAGTAAGGAGAACAAAGGGGTAAATTGTCCTAAAGCTAGCTCTCATTCCCCTTCCAAAAAATCCACAGTAGCCAAAAGTAAAGCTGCTGGAAAGGCTATTTACAAACCTAAAAATTCTGATGGTTCTGTATCTTTCACTTTCACCTCTGAATCAATTTCAGTGGGGAAAGCTACAAAAAATTCAGAGCTCCCTTCATCCAATAATAAGCAGAAACAGAAGCCTCATAGCCGTTCTATTCCTGTTGATCCAGTTTGTGTGGAGAAAGTATCTAATCCGAAGGAGGCAGAAATGGAACTGTGTGTGAAGATTGCTGCTTCTAACCTGAGTGAAAAAGATTTTAAATCTCCAAACAGTGTGATGTGCAAGGAGGAGAATAGGCCCTATGAGATGAATATTACCAATTCTAGTGGTAATTGTCGGCAATTTCAAGAGGATCCTCCTGATAGAGAGGCTCGTGAGGATATGGAAATGGAAAAGAGTACTGTTTTGAATGAAGCTGTGCTCATGATAGAGGGTGGTCAGGGGCCCAGTAATCCTGACTTGGAATTGGTTTCTCAATGAATTGCCTTGTGTGGAATTGTAGGGGGGCGGCAAAGAGAACTTTTAAGACATCCCTTAGTAATTTCACAAGGAAAAATAAGATTGGCTTAGTTGCAATCTTAGAGCCTAGAATTAGTGGAGCTATTGCTCAGAAAAAGATCAAGCATCTTGGTTTTAATCGTTTTGAGATTCAGGAAGCTGTGGGCTTTTCAGGTGGTATATGGATTTTGTGGAAGGAAGAGCTTTTTAATATCGACATCATCGAAAAGAATAGTCAATTCATCCATATGTCATGTACTATCATTCAAGGTAACTCTTTTCTCTTAACTGTGGTCTATGCTAATCCCAGAGAGGAGATCCGAGAGGAGTTGTGGTCAAATTTGCTGAGAATTAGTAATAATGTTGTTGGTCCTTGGGCTATGATGGGTGATTTCAATGAGATAGCTGCTGTTAAAGAGAAAAAAGGAGGAGCTCCTGTTAATGTGGCTAGATGTCAGAAATTTTCCTCCTTCCTTAATAACTGTAACCTCTTAGATCTCGGCTGCAAAGGATCTATTTTTACTTGGAGGGGACCCAAATGGCTTCATCTGGACAGAGTTTTTAAAAGACTAGACAGAGTGTGTGCTAATGCTGATTGGAGAGTGGCCTTTGGGGATGCTCATGTTAAATCTCTTCCAAGACTTAATTCTGATCACAATCCTTTGCTTCTTTCTTTGTCTCATAAAGAGGATATCACGAAGGGGAGACCGTTCAGATTTCTTGTGGCTTGGCTGGAGCATTCCTCCTTTCCTCATTTTCTCAGATTTGTGTGGAAGCCTCAGCTCTCTATTAACCAAAGCCTGAAAGCTTTGGTTAACCCCCTGCAGTCTTGGAATAAAAGGGTTTTTGGGTGTATTCAGATTCGTAAAGAGTTCCTCCAAAAGAAGCTGTATGAAATTCAAATGAATACTGATAATAGGCTGGACCAGTTTCATTCTGATCTGGACAGAGCTATTCAGAAAGAATTAAACAGGGTTTTGGAACAAGAGGAAGCTCTTTGGTTTCAAAAAGCTAGATGTAAATGGTTAGAAGATGGGGACCGGAATACTAGATTCTATCATACTACCACTATCATCAGGAGAGCTAGGAACAAGATTCTTGAGCTGAAGAATGATGAAGGGTTTCCTGTTAGAGATGCAGAGAATCTGAAGGTGCTTATCTTAAAGTTTTTCAAGGATCTGTTCACAGAAGAAAATCTTAACAGACCCTGGAATGTAACTACTGTTAACTGGCCTGATCTTACAGATTCTGATCTTAAGGCTCTTAATGACCCTATATCGGAGCTCATGATTAAGGAGGCTTTCTTTTCCATGGGTGGTCTTAAAGCTCCAGGTCCTGATGGTTTCCCTGCCCTTTTCTTCCAAAAAACTGGGAATTACTGAAGAAACAAGTGGTTCAGTGTGCCCTACACTCATGGAAGAACCCAGCTGATGTGAAAGACCTGAATAAAACTTTCCTGGTCCTCATTCCCAAGATTGCTAAACCTGAGAGAATCTCCCAATTTAGGCCTATTGCTCTCTGTTCTGTGCTCTACAAAGGTATTAGCAAGTTGATTGTGGGAAAGCTGAAACCCATTTTAAGCAAGCTCATATCTCCTCAACAAGTTAGCTTCGTTCCCAATAGGCAGATCCAGGATAATATTGCTATTGCTCAGGAGATGGTCCATTCAATGAATAGAATGAAAGGCAAGAGGGGCTTCTTCACTATTAAAATTGATCTTGAAAAGGCTTACGATCGCATGTCCTGGAGTTTCATTTATAAAGTGCTCACTGAAATCAAGCTTCCTGATTATTTGGTCAATCTCATCATGCATTGTATCTCTACAACAAATCTGGAGATTCTTTGGAATGGGGCCAAATCCGGTAGTATTTCTCCTAGCAGAGGCCTTAGACAAGGGGACCCTATTTCGCCCTATATTTTTGTGCTCTCCATGAATAAATTATCGCACATGATTGCTGATCTTATTAATTCGAAAAAGTGGAGCCCAATGAAAGCAGGTAAAGGTGGTCCAGCCATATCTCATCTTCTTTTTGCAGATGATTTACTGCTTTTTGGGGAAGCTAATATCTCTCAAATTCAAACTATTATCAACTGTCTGGCTTTGTTTGGTGAAATGTCTGGTCAAAAGGTTAGTTACCCGAAATCCAATATTTTTTTCTCCAAAAATGTCCCTGCTGAGCTTGCTAATGAGATTGTGGAGTTAAGTGGCTTTGCTTTCACTAAGAATATTGGCAGATATCTTGGCTATAGAATGAAGCATGGTAGAACAACTAAACAGCACTACGGGGAGATTATGGATAGAGTTAATAGCAGACTCCAGGGTTGGAAAAAAAGTTGCTTATCTTTGGCAGGAAGAGTTACGTTAGCCAAGTCTGTCATCTCAGCTATCCCCATGTTCCATATGCAGAGTAGTCTCCTTCCTAAGGGTATCTGTGATGATATAGAGAAACTCCAAAGAAGTTTCATTTGGGGGGACACTGCTGATCATAGGAGACACCACTCTGTCAGCTGGGAGCAACTCAAAATGGGGAAGAATCATGGTGGGTTGGGCATTATTAATCTAAGGTTACAAAACGAAGCTTTCCTCCAGAAGTGTGCTTGGAATTTAACTCAATCTCCTGATAAGCTGTGGGCTCAAGTCCTAGTGGCGAAATATGGCAGGAATAAGGACTTCATGAAGGAGATATCTTGTAA
This sequence comes from Gastrolobium villosum, assembly GCA_032173675.1. Lineage (NCBI taxonomy): Eukaryota > Viridiplantae > Streptophyta > Magnoliopsida > Fabales > Fabaceae > Gastrolobium > Gastrolobium villosum. The sequence continues at coordinate 49,289 of JAVKPL010012627.1, read as the reverse complement.
GCCTTACGATTCTCACTTATTGAAGAGTCTTGCTAAAATCTGGCCAGATATGCTTAGCAACCTTTCCTGGCAGATTGGAAATGGGAAGAAGATTGTTTTTTGGAAGGATGATTGGGCGGGTTTTAACTCTAGCCTTCTTGAGCTATCTGATGATATTGTTAATCTCAATATTAACCATTCCACTTTTTCTACAGGAGACGAATGGAATGTCCCTTATTTTAATAATCATTTTGATGATGGTACTGTGAACCGTATTATGGCAATCCCCCATCCGGATTTCGAAGCTGAGGAGGACTATGTGTGCTGGAGAAATTACCTACCTGGTCAATCTATTGTTAAAGCTGCATATAATAATCTAACCAGCCCAAATTCTTATTCTGGTGTTAGCTGTTGGGACCGGATCTGGTCTTGGAAAGGAGTAGAAAGAGTCAAATATCTTTTATGGAGGATGCTTCATGGTAGGATGCTTACAAAGGAGTATATCAGCAAATGGAGTGACAGCTCCAATACCTGCCCTTCCTGTTCTGGTCTGGTGGAAACTAATCTTCATGTATTTAGAGATTGCTTCAAAGCTAGAAAGGTATGGTCTATCTTTTGGGTCCAGCCTTTACCTTCAGAACTTTTCAGCATAACCTGCTTCCAGGAGTGGATTATCCTTAATTTGAATTACAAATTTCCGAAGGCTGATGTCTGGAGGGATTATTTTTTTACTGCCTGTAACTTTTTATGGCATTGGAGAAATAAAGAGTTTCATGATGATTCTGCTAAGAGGCCATAAGATCCTTCCCCAAGCTTGGCTGAATCAGTAAAAGAGTTAGGTTGTTTGAGTAGGAAAAAGTCTCATCTTTTTGGCCTGGCTAGTCACCCTGTCAGAGCCCCTGCGGTTTGGAAAGCCCCTTCTCAAGGTGTTCTGAAATTAAATGTTGATGGTACGGCTACCTCTGAGAGAGCTGCTTGTGGTGGTTTATTAAGAGACTGGGAAGGTTAGTGGGTTGGTGGTTTTTCTGTTTTTATTGGATCTTGTTCCCCTTGCATGCTGAATTATGGGCAATTCTATATGGTTTGGATTTTGCTTGGAACTCTGGATGGAGGGAAGTTGTTCTTGAATCTGATTCGCTTCAAGCCATTGGCTTTCTTACCAAGGTTGGTAATGAGACTCGAAAGTTACCATTGGTGACTAAGATTCGAGTAGCTTTGTTTAGGAAGTGGTCTGTTTCTTTGAAGCATATCTCTAGATCCTGCAACTGCTGTGCAGATTGGATAGCAAAGCATGCTTTACATGATTCTTTTGGATTTACTGTTATCCCCTCACCTCAGAGGGAGCTGGTCAATCTTCTTGCTGCAGATTTGTTGGATCCAGGCAACTCCTAGTAGGCTGGTTTTTGTTCTGTTTTGCTTCTGTTTTGTGTCTTTCTTTTCCTAGTTTGTAGCTGCTGTTTTTGCTGTTTCTGGTCTTTTATTTTCTGTTCTTTGTGTTGCTGTTGTCGTGGGGCTTTTTGCCCCATGTACTTACCAAAAAAAAAAAAAAAAAGATGTATATGAGCATCAAGAAGAGAGCAAAAAGAAAAATTGATTTAAGAGGTAAAAGAAATGATAAATAGTCTTACCCCATGGGAGGTGTCTGGCCGAGTCCATTTTCAATCAAGTATCTCCTAACTTGGTCATTGGACATGGAGATTGCTCTAGTTCTGTTCACCAACAAGCGAGTAGCAGCAGAAGAACTTACACTCGTGTGCACAAGGGAAGCACTGTAGCCATTCTTAACCTGCAGCTCCAGCTAGAGGATAAATAATGCATTCCCATATTAATATAATATTTTGATAATCTGAAATACAAATAGTTCTCTAATGACATGTTCTTTTTGCATTAAAATTGAAAAAAGAAAGCTTCAAAATATTTAATTAAAGTAAAGCTATAAAAATTAATAACGTTTCATTGATACTTTTCTTTAATAAAAATATCAATAGACAAGAATAAAATTGTAAAACATAATCGACTGAAACTTTAATAATATGGATACGGCCACCTAGACATGAAACTTATATTAGACCATGATGAGTAAGGTGTTGTCAAAATAATTGAGCCAAACTGAAAACGAGGACTTATACCAAAGATTAATGCAAGCATGAAGAATCCACCGGAAAATCACATATGTAGTTGTCCACAAACAAAAGTATCCTATTCGAAACCAAGGGAACCGCTGAAGTGGGAAAAGTAAGGTTAAGAATTTTCAGATGAATAAGCATTGGAAATTGACAATTAAATGGAATCAAATGAAGGAACTTACCAGGAAATTTAAAGCAGGATCGCCTATAAGGAAAACAACATTGATTGTGTGCATATTGACTATCAACTGCCACAATAGAATATAACATATGGTTTAATTTTAGGGTTATATACTTCTTCTTTCACTCCAGATGGGAAAAAGTGCAGCAACACTTATTTTTATCAGGATACGCGTCCGGATCCTGATGTGTTTTTTTTTAAGGCCAGGATACGATCCCATATCCTAATATCCTATTGTTAATAATTTGCTGTAACTTTTCTCGTCAGCAGCGAAAGGAGAAACGACGAACCCTTAATTTTAATGTAAAAATTAAAATAGAGAGTTATAACTCTTATGTTTGAAGATTTCGGAGAAAAAACTACCTTTGTAGTTCAACAACACTTATTTTTATTAGGATATGCGTCCGGATCCTGATGTATTTTTTTTAGGCCAGGATACGACCCCATATCCTAGTGTTAATAATTTGCTGCAACTTTTCTCATCAGCAGCGAAATGAGAAACGACGCACCCTTAATTTTAATGTAAAAATTAAAATAAAGAGTCATAACTCTTATGTTTGAAGATTTCGGAGAAAAAACTACCTTTGTAGTTCAACCAATGATCTACGAGAAGTGCATCTGGAATATTATTAGAAAAATATAAGCCCAAGTGGTTGCATGTTGGCGAACAAGATCTTCTTTTGGGCTCCCAAGCTTTTCTCTTGGTCGCATGCATAAGAACTTTGTGGAAGTACAAAAGCATCATCATCATACATTCCTTGCTCTGCATCTCCATCCACATTATCAACCTTATCCTCAGCTGCTTTCTTATGCTGTTGGTAACATCCATACATGGATAGCAAAGATCAAAATTGCAACATCAAGCACACAAGGACAAGTGTATTTTAGAGATTACATGCTAGACGGTCGCATGCAATATCAAAACAAATTGAATGCTTCATATTATTGATCTCTCACAAACCAAGAACCCAAAAAGGAAAGATAGATACTGTGAAATGGGTCTAATCAAATCGATGTTTTATGCTCCTCGTGCTACGATTTCCGGGGCAAAAAATCCGTACTACTGTTATTTTCCAAAAGTATCTCCATGCTGAAACACATTTGTAAAGAATAACGAGAGTATAGCATCATCCTAGTCCCGCCATGTCAGTTGGCGAGACTATGCCACGTGTACCCACTCCCGCCAGGTAATGTGGCGCGACTATGCCACGTGACCCACTCCCGCCACATTATGTGGCGCAACTATGCCACGTGTACACTCCCGCCAGGTAATGTGGGCGACTATGCCACGTGTACCAGGTAATGTGGCGCGTTCTAGCCACTGATTCCCACTCACGCTACATTGGATGACGGTTTACGTTGTCCTTCTTTGAACCCCACGCGATACTCGTGGGGTAGCGTCTCGTACTCTACAAAACTAATCTCGCCACTGACACGTACGGGAATACCTGCTTGGCTATATATAGAGTGTTCCGGTGTTACTCAATATGGGACATTTTGAAAGTTCGGAGTGTTTGCTATTTTTGTATATGATTTTAACAGATGAGTTCTTTGCTTGTCGTAATATTTTTGTATGAGTTGCTTAGTATAATGTCAAAATTTTGTTGTATATATCACCTTGTTGTAATGTCATGATTTTTTTTAATGAGTTGTTGTTATGCTATTTAATGTTTTTATTTACTTTTTTTAATCTCCACTTTAATCTGATCCTTTTGTGTTATTTGCATAAATACACAGTACAATGGAACAATATCAGTCTTTTGTATATTATAATGGTTCTAAAATTAACAGTGTAGGCGGGTTGAGATTTGAAGGGGAAAAAAGAGCAATGTATATTGTCCGAGGCTTGTCAATTGAAGATCTACTTCAGAAGATTCGTCAGAAGTTGAAGTTGCAACAAAATCAGGTAATTTCTTCAGTAACGGGTCGAGTCCCATGTGGAAATCGGAAATATGCAGGTTTTGAAATAATTGATGATGAGGACATTGATATTTTTCTTGGAACATTTGCCCAAACCTCTACTACATCTCAATTTGTTGAATTATATGTCGATATTGAGACATCAGACGACATGTCAATACCGACACATGGGTTGGACCTTAACAGTCAGACACAAATGTCGTCATCATCGGTACCCCAGCCCACACAATCAACTATGCAAGTGCATATGAAAGCGACTATATGGTAGATGTTGAACCTGATAATGAAGAGGAGGAGGAAGATGAAGACACTCTACTGGCAAATGACCATGATCAGAATGATAGTGATGGAGGTGATGATGAACATCATGATAATCCCATAACACATGAGACTGTTATCCCTACGTCCAATAATGCTGTTATTCCACCATCATTAGGTTAGCCATTGAACGTCTTGTATGAATAACTAATTCAATAAATTGTAATGGCTATGTCATTACTTTTTTAGTTGTTATTAATTTAACTTAATATTTTTTTTAAGGTTTTATTTTTTAACATGTAAACTGCAATTATATATTTATTCAAACAATTATTACGATTTCCATAAATAAAAATTGTAATAATTATAAATATATTAAATCAAAATTACTATTTTAGATTCATGTTTATAATTTTCAATGTTAAAAACTTAGTTTCCTTATTATCAAAAAAAAAACTTAGTTTCCTAACATGGATTATAAAGCATTGTAAATTTAAATATGATTCTATTAATTAAAACACAAATTAAAATTACTACATAATTATTACATTAATTACTGTTTACCAAAAGCCAAATTACATTGATTACTAATATGTTAGGAATAATTTTTTGATGCCTAAGGTTTCCAAAAAAAAAATTCTTCATTAATGCAGAATATTTTAAAATTTAAAAGGGAATTAATAACATGATTATTATTTAATTATGACATTAATGATGACTAAGTTAACATACGTTAACATATATTACAACAATATTACTAATTACATAATTTTCTTAATATTATTAATTAATTTATTAGTTAGGCAAAACAAATGGGCCAACTTACTCGTAAGAGATTTTAAAATATAAAAAAAAAAGTGACTCAATTTTTTTAACAGATCCACATTTGTGATAACAATTTCCTCTCCAAATGAATACCATGCAACACTCATTAATTAAAAAACACATGCAAAAAAAATACCACATGCAACATCAAACAGTGGTCCCCCAAAAAAATAAAAAACACCAAACATGTGGTCCCTGCAAAAACAAACAAACTAGATCCACCTATAAATAATGCAAATACATAACACCATAATCTCTATAAAAAAATACTACACAGATATAAAAAAAACAAGGTAATATAAGCAAGGTTCAGAGAGTACTAAACTGAAAGGGGAAAAGATGGGAACATGCGCACTTTGCTCCGAACCAACAGACTGGAGAAGGAAATTTGACTGAGTGAAAATTTGTTTCTCACCTTTGCTCCACAACCGACTTGCGAAAAAGGAGGAACCGGGTTATAGTGAGAAGAAGAAGAAGACGGTTTGAAGAGGATAAGAAAGGGATGGCTGCAAATGAATGAGAGGGGCTAAGTACGTGGAGGACTCCAAATGAATATGCTAATGGATGTGGCGGATTCCAAATGAATATGGCAAGTGATGTGGTGGGTTCCAAATGAAGCTGCCAATTGAAGTGGCGGGTTCCAAGTGATGTGGCAAGATGTTGGCGGGACTGATCACAAGCTGACCGAATCTGCTGATCTCTTCTTTGTATGTGGCAGGACTGATCAAGTCAGTCAACCTTACATGTTTGACTGCTCTACTCTCATCAATCTTTGCAAATGTGTTTCAGCATGGAGATACTTTTTGAAAATAACATTAGTACGGATTTTTTGCCCGATTTTCGGAAAGAAGACAGAGCCCATAAAGGACTCTGAACTTAACCAGCAGAATTGGAGAGAGCCACTGTATGCAATCAAAACGAACAAAAGAGGACCTCAATAGTTTTTCATGCATCTTAAAATAAGAATAGGAGCAAAAAAAATTGAAGTCTTGAATCATTTTGACCCTATTAACTGTTTGGATTTTTTAGAGATTCCAAACTTAGATGGACTTTTGCACAGGAAGCTAGATACACAGACAATCCTAATGGTACATTATAAAAGAAAAAAAAAGGTAGATTAATGGACTATTAATCCTAAAAGACATGCATGTTTCTATGCCCAAACTTTTTTCCCTGATGTTAATGTCAACAATGATGTTGGTACAACTAGATCAATGGACTATTAAAATTTTAACAATATACCACATGAGTTTATCAACATCCAAATCATATCCTGATAGTAAGAGAACTAAACAAATAAGTGCACCAAAGCCTATATCTCTTAAGAAAATATTTTCAACATTCACACTCATTCCCTGTTTTGCAGGAAGCAATTCTCAGTTAATTATTTTACATTCCTAGTTTGGGTGGTTGATTGGTAAATTTTTTTTTAAAAAATAAACATCATATTTATTTATTAAGGGTAACTTTTGGTCTAAGGCAAAAAATCCGTACTAATGTTATTTTCAAAAAGTATCTCCATGCTGAAACACATTTGCAAAGATTGATGAGAGTAGAGCAGACAAACATGTAAGGTTGACTGACGTGATTAGTCCCGCCACATACAAAGACGAGATCAACAGATTCTGTCAGCTTGTGATCAGTCCCGCCAACATCCTGCCACATCACTTGGAACCCGCCACTTCAATTGGCAGCTTCATTTGGAAACCGCCACATCACTTGCCATATTCATTTGGAATCCGCCACATCCATTAGCATATTCATTTGGAGTCCTCCACGTACTTAGCCCCTCTCATTCATTTGCAGCCATCCCTTTCTTATCCTCTTCAAACCGTCTTCTTCTTCTTCTCACTGTAACCCGGTTCCTCCATTTTCGCAAGTCGGTTGTGGAGCAAAGGTGATAAACAAATTTTCACTCAGCCAAATTTCCTTCTCCAGTCTGTTGGTCCGGAGCAAAGTGCGCACGTTCCCATCTTTTCCCCTTTCAGTTAAGTACTCTCTGAACCTTGCTTATATTACCTTGTTTTTTCTTTATATCTGTGTAGTATTATTTTTTAGAGATTATGGTGTTATGTATTTGCATTATTTATATGAGGATCTAGTTTGTTTGTTTTTGCAGGGACCACATGTTTGGTGTTTTTTATTTTTTTTGGGGACCACCGTTTGATGTTGCATGTGGTATTTTTTTTGCATGTGTTTTTTAATTAATGAGTGTTGCATGGTATTCATTTGGAGAGGAAATTGTTATCACAAATGTGGATCTGTTAAAAAAATTGAGTCACTTTTTTTTTAAATGTGTTACGAGTAAATTGGCCCATTTGTTTTGCCTAACTAATAAATTAATTAATAATATTAAGCAAATTATGTAATTAGTAGTATTGTTGTAATATATGTTAACGTATGTTAACTTAGTCATCATTAATGTCATAATTAAATAATAATCTTGTTATTAATTCCCTTTTAAATTTTAAAATATTCTGCATTAATGAAGAAATTTTTTTTTGGAAACCTTAGGCATCAAAAAATTATTCCTAACATATTCGTAATCAATGTAATTTGGCTTTTGGTAAACAGTGATTAATGTAATAATTATGTAGTAATTTTAATTAGTGTTTTAATTAATAGTAATCATATTTAAATTTACAATGCTTTATAATCTATGTTAGGAAACTAAGTTTTTTTTTTAAAAAAAAACAAGGAAACTAAGTTTTTAACATTGAAAATTATAAACATGAATCTGAAATAGTAATTTTGATTTAATATATTTATAATTATTACAATTTTTATTTATGGAAATCGTAATAATTGTTTGAATAAATATATAATTGCAGTTTACATGTTAATGAATAAAACCTTAAAAAAATATTAAGTTAAATTAACAACAACTAAAAAAGTAACGAAATAGCCATTACAATTTATTGAATTAGTTAATCATACAAGACGTTCAATAGCTAACCTGATGATGGTGGAATAACCGCATTATTGGACGTAGGGATAACAGTCTCATGTGTTATGGGATTATCATGATTTTCATCATCACCTCCATCAATATCATTATGATCATGGTCATTTTCCAGTAGAGTGTCTTCATCTTCCTCCTCCTCTTCATTGTCAGGTTCAACATCTACCATATAGTCGCTTTCATCTCCACTTGCAATAGTTGATTGTGTGGGCTGGGGTACCGATGATGACGGCATTTGTGTCTGACTGTTAAGGTCCAACCCACGTGTCGGTATTGACATGTCGTCTGATGTCTCAATATCAACATATAACTCAACAAATTGAGACGTAGTAGAGGTTTTGGAAAATGTTCCAAGAAAAATATCAATGTCCTCATCATCAATTATTTCAAAACCTGCATATTTCCGATTTCCACATGGGACTCGACCCGTTATTGAAGAAATTACCTGATTTTGTTGCAACTTCGACTTCTGATGAATCTTCTGAAGTAGATCTTCAATGGACAAGCCTCGGACAATATACATTGCTCTTTTTTCCCCTTCGAATCTCAACCCGCCTACACTGTTAATTTTAGAATCATTATAATATACAAAAGACCGATATTGTTCCATTGTACTGTGTATTTATGCAAATAACACAAAAGGATCAGATAAAAGTGGAGATTAAAAAAAAGTAAATAAAAAACATTAAATAGCATAACAGCAACTCATTCAAAAAAAAAATTACGACATTACAACAAGGTGATATATACAACAAAATTTTGACATTATAACTAAGCAACTCATACAAAAATATTACGACAAGCAAAGAACCCATCTGTTAAAATCATATATAAAAATAGCAAACACTCCGAACTTTCAAAATGTCCCATATTGAGTAACACCGGAACACTCTATATATAGCCAAGCAGGTATTCCCGTAAGTGTCAGTGGCGAGATTAGTTTTGTAGAGTATGGGACGCTACCCCACGAGTATCGCTTGGGGTTCAAAGAAGGATAACGTAAACCGTCATCCAATGTAGCGGGAGTGGGAATCAGTGGCTAGAACGCGCCACATTACCTGGTACATGTGGCATAGTCGCGCCACATTACCTGGCGGGAGTGGGTACACATGGCATAGTCTCGCCAACTGACATGGCGGGACTAGAATGAGTCATCTACGTGGCGGGTTGTCTCGTTGTTGAAAGTGGCGGGACTGATCACGTCAGTCAACATTACATCTTTGACTGCTCTACTCTCGTTAATTTTTACAAATGTGTTTCAGCATGGAGATACTTTTGGAAAATAACAGTAGTACGAATTTTTTGCCCTTGGTCTAACCATACCACACCTCTGTTATTGGAAGGCTTGAATTATGATTAGTTGCCTTGGCCTCCAACTCAATCTCCACCCTTCCTCACATGGAACCATATACACAAATACTCCTGCAAGATAAATTAATTAGTGGTATTATTTATTACTCAATAAAAGTTGTACTTGATAAAAGAGAAAAGTATAATGACAACAAAACAAAAGAAAAACTGCATCAAGAAGACAGCTTCATAAAGAATCAGCAAAACCACTTGCATGCAAGATCTCCTTCCATAAGCTGGCTCTTAGAGGAAGAAACATTATTTAATTAGAGCATGGGAAGAAAACAATTATAACTTACCAAGCTGTAAAGGTTATCCATGTTGCCTGTGACAGTCACCTAAGGTGGGCTAATAGCCATGGAGAGCTTGATGTCACAGCCATTGGTCACATGCTTGGCGCAAAAGTAGACAAACATCCTAACAGATGGAACAAACATGTCAACAACATCACCGATCGCACGACCAAGAACGAGAGGATAAACTGAGGTAGCCATAACCAGAAAGACAATGCACAAGAGAGCAGAGTTGTTAATAGACAACGAAAGCATAAAGCAAATAGTCTACAAACCATAGTTCTTGGTGGTCTATGAAGCACCGACACTTCAAAAATCCTGACGTGTCGTGTCCGACACTTCCCGACACTCTCGGACACCCCGACACTTCCCGACACTTCAACACGCGTTATAAAAATTCAAAAAAAGTTTCAAAGGTTGTGTTGCTTTGAGTTTTTAATTCTAGTTATTAGATTCGTTGTACTGCGATTACCATTTTATTGAGTTTAAAATAAATATTTGGGATACCTTATGTTTCTTTGCAAAATTTATGAATATTATAAGTTTAGATTCATTTTTTTGTTAAATTATTGAATATTAAATATAATATACACTACATAAATTAAAAATATTATTTAATATCAAAACGTGTCCTAACGTGTCAAAATTTAACATTTTTTAGAATTAACGTGTCGGAGTGTCGTGTCGTATCGTGTCACGTGTCCCGTGTCGGTGTCGGTGCTACATAGTTGGTGGTTGTGTGGATTTCGATTGTGCCAAAAAGTAGGGTTTATATTGAGAATGTGTAATTAAATAACTAGAGGTAAAGTAACGGGCCACTATTTTGTAAATTTTTTTATTTTTTTCTTGTGTGTGATAAAACTGTTAGAATTGAATATCCACACAGATGCAAGAGACAACCATACTTGTGTATCTACAAAAAAACTTTTCTTTTCTATTCTTGCTTTCTTGCTCTTTCTCTTTTTCTATTGATCTACATTTCATACAAATTATCAAAGATTATTTATAAACTATAAAATCGACCAACATAACTCCACACATAACATACTCATTACTTTATAACTGACTCATTATTTTATAACTAACATAACTGACTCATTAATATTCTAACTGACATAACTGACTCATTAATATGCTAACTGACATAACTGACTCATTAATAAAAAACGGACATTTAAAATTTATCCCAACAAAAACTGTGTTTAGCCATCACAAAATCAAGAACAACAATGACTGACACGTGTGTGGAGTTCCATAGTGGTAAAACAACCATCCATTGTTTCTATATGACGAATGACGTCATCAGAACACCTTATACTCAATCATCTAAACACTAACCATGCTCATAGATTAAAACAAATCAATAAAATAAATACCATATCAACATTCAAATATCTAATCAAATCAATCACTAATATACAAATTTCATCACAAACACAAAGCATAAGGATTCACTTATTCACAAAGTGAATTGGTACTGAATAGATAGAAGAAATGAACATGGTTGAGTTGTGAAATAATGGTAAAGAAATGCAAATGTGAAATAAAGATGCCTTTGAGATATGATTGTGGAATAAATGAGAGCCATGCTATTGAGATGCAATATAAAGGATTAAAGGTAACCGACCAAGAATGAAGAGATTGATGTTAAAATTTATACCTTACAAATCAATGGGTATGAGACTACAAAGAAATAAAAATGAAGCAGCTGCAGTGTTGAATAGAAAAATAGCGAAATGCAAACTAGTTAATGCATGGCGCGATCATTAAATCACAATTAACCTTTAATGCTTAGGGGCGGTTTTTTTTTTTTTTGAGGATAATAGAGGCAGTTTTTTAACTCCCACAGTACCACCGCCATCAAATCCCTTTTTTCTTGTAGATATGATAAAATAAATAAATAGTTATCCTTATTTATGATATTTATGAAAATTTAAATTATAAAATTATAAAATATAAGAAAATATAATTATTCAATCTTAAAAAATCTCACGTAATATTTTGTTTTTTTGAAACCAATTCTCGCCAGATATTTTGAATTAAGTTAAAAGAGGGAGAATATATTTCTAACCAATTTTTTCTTAGAACCACTTTATAATTATTGGATTAAAATTAAGTTAATAATTATAAAATGACATCAAGTGAAAGTCGTTGATTTGATTTTAATTCAATAATTATAAAAGTGATTCTAAGAGGATATAATAAAAATTGTAAGTATAATCTCTTCCTAAATTACGAATAAATATAATTTAAAATATATTTTTCCTTTTAAATTATTTCATCCCAAAAAAATTATATCATCATATACTCACATCTTAATTTCCACAATGATAACCTTTGGTAATCATATCTTAATTTACAACTAGGGTGTAAATGGGCCAGGCTGGCCCGGCCCAGCCTACATTGAGTCTGGCCTAGCCCAGTCTATGCTGAAAAGTAGAGTAGGCTTGGGTTTATAAGAAAACCTTTTTAATAAATAGGTCGTACGCCAATTTTGTCAAGCCTTGTAGGATGTCCTATTTAATTTTTAAAAATAAAAAAATATTTATTTTAGGTGGCAATTAGTACCAACCCTTGTCTTGATGTTGGTTTAAAGATATTTCAATGAATGATATTCTCTTGTAGACTTTATTTAAGTTTTGTTGACTTAGTAATTATATTTTTTTATTTTCCCCATTTCTTTGACTCTATTCCTCTCTGATATACATCATAGAGCTGGGGTATTATGTTGACTCTTTATTGTTTGTCATTCTTTATTTCTTATAAGAAGTACTAGTGCATGCATGAATGGAACTTTGCTCAGTATATTTTTTTAGTTATTTTTTTTACTATTGTAAAATTTTTAATGCTCACTAGTGAAACTTATATCGTGTAAAAAAATGAAGCAATTTACGAATATGTTAATGACGTGTAATGTCAAGCGAATATTTTAAAGGGATAAGATATTGTGACACACAAATAATGTTATGCACAATGTTACGATCACATCTTAACCGTTGATTTCTGACAATCAACGGTTATCATTTATTGCAAATTAATAATTAATTAATGAGTTTGATTTGAGAAATGATAACCGTTGATTGGCGGAAATCAACGGTTATCATTTATTGCGAATTAATAATTAATTAATGAGTTTGATTTGAAAAATGATAACCGTTGATTGGTTGAAATCAACGGTTAAGATGTGGTCGTAACATTGTGCGTAACATTATTTGTGTGTCACAATATCCTATCCCAATTTTAAAATTGTTAAAAATATTTTTAAAAATATATCACAAGGGAGGCCTACAAGGCATGTAGGCCATATCGGGCTCTCTAATTTTAAAAAATAGGTCAGGCTTAGCCTATAAATAAAGCCGTAGGCCAGATAATCTAAGGTGAGAAACCAAAACCCTAATTTTCGTTCGAATAAAAAAACAAAAAGTTAACAAAGGAGCATGGAGAGTATGCTGCTTCCCTGGGACGTGATTCAGGAAATTCTGTTTAGGTTACCTGTTAAGTCACTTGTTCGATTCAAGCGTGTCTGCAAATCATGGCATTCTCTCATATCTGACCCTCACTTTGCAAAATCCCATTACGAGCTATCTCCCGCACTCTCCCACAAGCTTCTCCACATAGCATCTGTTTCAGAAGCTCGATCCATTGATTTTTATGCATCGCTTAATGATGATTCTTTCGCTGTAAGACTCATTCCCCCACTTTCAAAGCCAGGTAAATATGATTGGTTTCGGATTTTTGGTAAACATGATTGGGTTCCGATTTTGGGTTCATGCAGAGGGTTTGTCCTTATAGAAAACTATCCAAATCTTTATATTTGGAACCCATTAACTGGTTTCAACAGACAACTGTCGTACTCTGAGATAACTGGTTTCCACAAAAGAGACCTGAGCTATAATATACGGGGAGAGCATCCACGTGTGATGATACACCTAACAGGTTTTGGGTATGACTCATCCACTGATGATTATTTGATAATAATTGTGCTACGGCTTGATGGTGATGCAGGAAACCGTTTGATGCTTTTCTCTTTGAGAACCAATTCAAGGAAAGAAATTCAGGGCTTTCATCTTCCGGACTTCAACTCTTTTGGATATCAATCATGGTTCTTTAATGACACTGTTCATTGGTTGGCTGTTGGTGATCATGCAATTATTGCATTTGATTTGGTAGAAAATAATCTCTATGAGATAGCATAAGGAACAAATAACTGCAGTTGCAGCTATCTGCAAAGGTTCAGGACAGCTCTTAGAATCCACTACTACCTTAGTGAGATTCTTCACTGTGTTGTTCAAAGAGGCAAGCTCAGCTGCCATAGAGGTATTTTCTGACACTTCATGAATGCCAGCAGCCCTCTTTGGTGGATCTTCTCTATCAAATGGCCATTGAGAGCTGTTCAGGCTGATCACTTCAAGAATGTTGTAAGCCTCTGTGTACTTTTTGAGCAAGAAAGCCCCTCCAGCAGTGGAGTCCAAATTCGATCTCCCTTGCAAGGTTAATCCTCTGTAGAAAATTTGGATAATTGCCCAGTTAGGTAGTCCATGAGTTGGACATTTCCTTAACATTCTCTTGTATCTGGTCCAGGCCTCATGAAGAGATTCTTCAGTACATTGCCTGAAACCAGTAATGTTGTCGCGCAAGTCACACACCATCGTTGGAGGAAAGAACTTCATCAAAAATGATTCTCCCAGCTCCTTCCATGTAGAAATGGAGTTAGACGGTAGATTTTCTATCCAGTCTTCTGCTGCTCCTCCCAAGGAATAAGGGAAAAAAGTATTTTCTTAAGAGGGTTGTCGTTCTCTGGGAACGGAAGAATTGGTTTCTTTAAGAACTTCTTTATCTTAAATTGACTTGTAAAATTCTGATCTTTTGTAACTTTGTAGGAAGTTGAAACAAGTTTATTTATAACGGTAAAAACAATTATCAGAAAATCCAGAATCCTGACTTCGATGACTTTTCCCTAAAGATGTGCAATCATGCACTCTAGATGCTACAGCATGTATATTTGACCGAATCTGACTTCTTGAAATCCACACTAAACTTTCCCAAATTCAGTGTGTTAAATGATTCACCTTAATCCCTTAAGTTCTGAATCGTTTTACTGAAGATTTGAGGTAAGATTCTTCCTTAGATTATTCCTAATCTAAGAAACTTGAATTAATAAAATCATGAACTTGAGTTTCCCAACACAAGTTCATGCAAGAATCTTGTCCATTCCCATGGATCTCAAACATCAAACATACATGCATGCAGACCGAATCATAAAAGGGTACTCATCATCTCCATCAGAATTCCAGAAAAGAGATTTAGCTATGCATGTTGAAAAATAAAACGAAAATAGAATCTGAGATGAAAGAAAACATGATTTATTCACAAAATACAGAAAGCGCAAAGAGTAGAAATACAGACCAAGATGTTCTTCACGGATTCAAAAGGAAAATGCTATTAAAATGCTTCAAGAACCGAAAGTCTTAAACTTTGAACACGCAGCACGATCGCGACTTCTGGAATCCCTTCGAGAGCCACGATCTTCTTTGTGCAGAAGAAAACTAAGATCCTAAACTCTCAAAGTAAAGATCTAATTACAAACAGGAAACTCAAAACGCTCAAAACTAAAATTTTCTCTCCAAAAGGTAAAGTGTCTCTCTTCTGTGTGCGTTCTTCTTTTTATCAGACTTCACTTTCCCTTTTCTTGATTTTCTTGACACTTTCTCCTATTCGTCCGATCAAAGTATATCAACGGTTGTAGCATCACCACCTCACCTTATCTTCTCTTTTTAACCGGTAGCCACATGTCAGTTCCTGAGAGAAAGAAAGGTAAAAATATAAGTAAAAAGTTAAAAACCATTTTTTCTACCCTTTTTTACCAATTGGGCTTACTCCTTCAAATTCAGCCCACTTTTACCTACACTCATACAACATCAGCCCAAAAGATGTTAGAAAAATCATCACTTAATTAGGTAAAAATAGATACTAACAAAATACCCCAAACTTAAGATATTGCTTGTCCTCAAGCAATCAAGTTTTCCAAGTAGTTGTCAGTTATTTTCCTTTTACCAATTCAGTTCAGATCAGTCTATCAGAACAATGTTTAGACACTTTATTTTTCCTTTTTATTATACATTACAGCCATCAAATTTTAATCAGCTATATTGCCAATCGAAATCAATACCACGTTAATAGTTCAATTTCAAACTAACAAATTAATTAAACAAACAAACAACTGGTTACAGTTCATAACAAATAATTACACACATCACTTATATCAGACAATGCTTAATCAATGAATTCCTCACTTGGTGTAACTCACTCGAATTTTTCTCTCATTTTATTTAAGAGGTTAGTCACTCTTCATCAATTACTGCATTGCTGTATCCCAACTTAGATTTTTGCCTAAACATTTAATGTTTAGTTTTCCATTTCCATCAAAAGGTCTTTTAGGTTTGTAATGGGGCTAGGTTTGGTCTTTTGTTTTTCTAGACACTTGGCTTATTATGGATAGCCCTAAGGGTCTAATTAATCCTCAATAGACTTAAAAGACCTGTTTTTACTTTCTGATAGGAAGAAGCTGCTTTTTTTATACATTTTTTTTTAACTCACTTCCTTTCATCAAATACACCCTTATTTTCTTTCAGTTTCACTTTCTTTTCTGCCTCCTTTTGATTTTCTACCAACCTTTCTTTTCTTCTCAATTCTATCATTTTCATCTTTTACTTTTATCATTCTTTTTTTTTACACCCCTTTTTTATTTTGTTTTGCCACTAGGGGTTCTTTCTCCTTTTCTTTTCTTTTTTTTGATGCTTCCCTTTCTTTCTTTTTCTTATTATTTTTTACAGCCTTCACTCTTCTTTACAACCAGTATTTTTTTTTTTTTTGCTGGCTTCTTCCTACCATCCTTAGTTGTTCAAGTCTTTTTAGCCTAAGGAAAATCAACTAGATATTAAGGCTTCCTAGACAAGGTAGGAAATGGGATTTGGCTGATACTATACAGGTTATATATCATGAAAGAAAAGGCTTAGGCTCAAATAGGGTTGCAAAGGATTTAATTGAAATACAAGGTTGGCTATTTGGCTCTAGGCTTTTTAATCAGAAACAAATGCCTTTATCATGTGGAAATGTACTAACCAATTGCCTAGGATTTATTTTTTTAAGTTAAGAGCACCAATGCAGAATGACCACTCAGCAAGAAAAATCAAGTGTTTAGGTTCAAATTCCTTACCAAGGTATAAATTCAATAGTTTAAGCATTGAGTAAAACTGATGTGTGCAAGATCATATGGAAGGTAACACAGTTGATGTGTGCTTAATTAACAAATCAGACTGAAATTGAATACTAATATGACACGATATCACAGTGGTAAATATTACCGAGTTAAAATTAATGGCTGCCATGCATAAATAAATTAGAGAAACAAAGTTGTCTAAACTCTAAATATTCAAAATTTTCAAAAAATTTCTCTCTTTTTTAGTTTTTTCAGCATGTACACCATGTGTACCCACCCCAAACTTAAAAATCAGCTGTGTCCTCACAGCAATTAAAACAGGGGTTACACTGGAAATATCTGAATATTAAACAATAACATATAGGTACTGAGATAGTAATTTAAAGAGTGTAGGATCATGAAACCTGAGAGACCATAAAAATGGTCTTTGCCAATTTGAGCTATCTTTCTTCTGGTGGACCTTCCATATCCAGATGAGCATGTTGACCAGCCTTTGCTCGTGCAGTAGAGGGTCCTGTGAAGGGGTCCTGAATTAAGGAGATTGGTATCTCTGGATACTCCTCATGTGGGAAGGTTACCCCAAAAGTGGAGGCGTCCCGCTTCTTAGCCGCCATCAGGTATTGCATAAGGTCGCGGTTGAACTGATGGAGTTTAAAAATCTGCCCCTTTTGGTTTATGAGTTGCTCTTGTTGAGAATGGACAGTGGCTTGAAGTTGGGCTACTTCCTCCTCCAGTGCTGACGAATTCGCAGTACGAGAGGGAACAGGAAAGTCCTTCTTGTACAAACGTTGCACCCTTTTTACAATCCTAGCTAAACACTTCTCGTCAAATGGAGACGTGGGGAAGGGAACCAACAGAGAGTCTTCATCAGAGGGAGGCACACCAGCCTGGTCACACAACAACTTCACAAGGCAAGGGAATTGAAAAGTGCCCTTGAGTGTTAGGGCTTGAGTGCACAGGCTCTCATACAGAAGGTCCTCTGCATGGAAAGGAATGTCAGCCAGAATGCAGTAGATGGCTACTGCTTGCTTCCAGGTCACCGAATGCACATGGCCGACTGGTAAGAGCCGGGCTCTCACAAAGGTACCCCAAACTTGGGCTTCCTTGCAGGTGAACTTGTGATTAATTTTATTATCTGTCCATTTTCGTCCGATCTCGTTGAACAAGGTCTCTGCAACGAGATTCCTTGTTCTCTCAATATGCTTATTGGCATATGTGAGGAAGTAGAGATCTCCTTCTCCTTCGAATGTGAAGCCGCAGGCTTCTTTGATGGCAGAAGGGATAATCGGAACTTCAACCCCTCTGACAGTAACCGAAGTCGGTTTGTCAGAGTCGGGGAAGTTCGCAAGAAACTCGCGAACAAGAGCAACAGGTACCTGGATGGACTGTTGCTGGGCGAAGAACTGCCACTCTTGACGAATGACGTACCGCTCAACGAAGATCTTGGTAAGGGCCCCTGGATTCTCCAGATCGAAGCCTCGTTCATAAGAGATATCAAGGTTCTGCTCGAGCATGTTTTGCATCCGCGCTTCAGCCCATACCGAAGTTTGAGACGAAGACACAGTAGAAGAGCTTGAAGATCGAGCTGCTCCTTTTCCTTTTAGCTCGGCAGCCCTGGTTCTTTGACGGGTTTGTGGGGCCATTGAAAATATGCAGAGATCTGGAAACTGACGAACGCAGCAACACGAATTCCAAGGCGGAAAAAAAATGTACAGCTCAAGTACGGAGGAAGGCTACAATAGGGATGGCTGAAACGTTGTTCCAAAGGTCGTGGAGGGTGAGTGAAGATGATGGGATGAGGAGATAAAGAGACTGGACAGGGAGAAGTTTGACAGGTCTCGGTGTCGGTGAGAAGAGAGGAGAGGGTGAAAATGGCGGTGGCTGCAATAGGGTAGGACAGCATTTACTTGTGTCAGAACCCCTTTTTACCCCCTTTTCCTTTCTTCTCCTTTTTTATTATTATTTTTTTTTTGTTGTTTTTTTTTTTCTAAAGAGAACAAAAGTGCGAACCCATTGGGCTTACAGCTTATGGAAGCGGCCCAATGGGTGTCCATGCATATCAGCTTAAAGGAGAGGTGCATGTGGGCTGTGTTTATTTGGGCTGGTGAGGGACGCAAGCCCATTTCTCACTTTCCTTCAGAAAAAACACAGGATGGACCCATTTGGTCCCATTCAACACTCAGCACAAATACCCCAAACTTAAAAACCTTGAATATTCCTCTCATTTTCAATTTTGCTTCAGAGTATGCACCAGGTTCCTAAATCGCTCTTTTCTTCCCTCTCTTTTCTTAGTGATCAATTGTAACAAGAAGACACAGAAGATAAACAATGTAATCAAAATCCTAACCACGAATAAACTTCCTAAATTCTAACACTAAGACTGACTCGACTACCTAATCTAACTATCAACCAAAGAGGATTAAGTTGCAGAGGGTTCAGCCAAAGGAACAATGGCCTTGTCTCTGACTAAAGGTTCACCATGATAAATTTTTAATCTTTGCCCATTCACTTTGAATTTTCTCCCATCTTTTTCAGAGATGATCTCTACTGCTCCATGTGGAAAGACTTCAACAATTTTGAATGGTCCTGACCAACGTGATTTCAATTTACCAGGGAACAGTTTAAGTCTAGAATTAAAGAGTAGGACCTGTTGTCCTGGTTCTAAATTTCTCTCCTGAATCTGATTGTCATGCCATCTTTTCATTTTTTCCTTATAAAGCTTAGCATTTTCATAAGAGTTTTGCTTGAACTCATCCAAGTTATTAAGCTGCAATAGCCTATTTTCAGCAGAGAGTTTGTAATCCATATTGAGCTTAGCAAGAGCCCAATAGGCTTTGTACTCCAACTCCAAGGGCAGGTGACATGCTTTCCCAAAGATCAATCTGTATGGTGAGCATCCTATGGGTGTTCTATAAGCAGTCCTGTATGCCCAAAGGGAGTCTTCCAATTTCAAAGACCAGTCCTTCCTTGAAGGTCCCACAACTTTTTCCAAAATCTTTTTAATTTCTCTGTTTGTCACCTCTACTTGGCCACTAGTTTGAGGGTGGTAGGGTGTAGCAACCCTATGCTTAACACCATATTTGGTGAGAAGGTTCTCAAACTGTTTACTAATGAAATGGCCCCCTCCATCACTAATCACACATCTAGGTGTACCAAATCTGGTGAAAATGTAGCTTTTAAGAAACCTACACACAGTCTTGGTTTCATTGTTGGGAGATGCAATTGCTTCTACCCATTTGGACACATAATCAATAGCAACTAAAATGTACCGATTGCCATTAGAGGTGGGGAAAGGACCCATGAAGTCTATTCCCCAAACATCAAACACCTCAACCTCAAGAATTGGATTGAGTGGCATTTCATTCCTTCTAGTGATGTTCCCAGTTCTTTGGCATCTATCACAATTCTTGGCAAATGTGTAAGCATCCTTGAACAAGCTTGGCCAATAAAAGCCAGCCTCCAAGACCTTAGCAGCTGTCCTTACTCCACCATAATGTCCTCCATAGGGGGAGCTGTGGCAGCTACTTAGAATTCCCTCTTGTTCACATTCAGGGACACATTTTCTAAGGATTTGGTCAGCACATCTCTTGAACAGATAGGGATCATCCCAGAAATAAAATTTAGAATCATGGAGAAATTTCTTTTTTTGATGGGAATTAAATTCCTCATTTATCAATCCAACAGCCAAATAATTTGCAAAATCAGCATACCAAGGGGCATGTATAGATTGAATAGCTAACAAGGTCTCATCAGGGAACATGTCCCTGATTGGCTCTAAGTCTTGCTCATTCTCCTCTAACTTAAGCCTAGATAAATGGTCAGCTATCTGATTTTGGGTGCCACTCCTATCCACAATTTGCACTTGGAATTCTTGAAGGAGTAACATCCATCTAATAAGCCTAGGTTTGCTATCCTTCTTTTCCATTAGGTATTTTATTGCAGAGTGATCAGTGTGCACAATTATCTTGGCTCCAAACAAGTAACTCCTAAACTTTTCAAAAGCAAAAATCACAGCAAGGAGTTCTTTTTCTGTTACTGTGTAATTTAATTGAGCACCTTGCAAGACTTTACTTGCATAATAGATGGAATGGAAGATTTTATTTTTACGCTGTCCTAAAACAGCACCTAATGCCCACTCACTAGCATCAGTCATTACCTCAAATGGTAATGACCAATCTGGTGCAACAATCACAGGGGCAGTTATCAGCTTTTTCTTCAGCTCTTCAAAAGCAGCAAGGCATTGTTCATCGAACAAGAATGGTTTACTAATTTCAAGTAAGCTGCTTAGTGGTTTGGCTACCTTGGAGAAGTCTTTTATAAACCTCCTATAGAAGCCAGCATGGCCAAGGAAACTCCTTATACCTTTGACATCTCTAGGGGGAGGTAATTTCTCAATGACAGAAACTTTTGCTTTGTCTACTTCCAAGCCAGATTTAGACACCTTGTGGCCTAACACTATCCCTTCTTTAACCATGAAATGACATTTTTCCCAATTTAACACTAAATTGGTCTCTTCACACCTATGTAACACCTTTGACAGATTAAGCAAACATGTCTCAAAGGAGTCTCCAAATACAGAGAAGTCATCCATAAAGACTTCTACAAAATCCTCAATCATGTCATTGAAGATGGCTGTCATGCATCTTTGGAAGGTTGCAGGGGCATTACAAAGCCCAAAAGGCATCCTCCTAAAGGCAAAGGTGCCATAAGGACATGTGAAAGTGGTCTTATGTTGGTCTTCTGGGGCTAATGGGATTTGGTTATAACCAGAATACCCATCTAAGAAGCAATAGTACTCCTGGCCAGCAAGTTTATCAAGCATTTGATCTATGAAAGGTAGAGGAAAATGGTCCTTTTTAGTTGCTGCATTCAATTTTCTATAGTCTTGACAAATCCTCCATCCTGTGACTGTCCTAGTAGGTATGAGTTCATTGTCCTCGTTTAAAACTACTGTAATCCCTCCTTTTTTTGGGACACAATGTAGAGGACTCACCCAATGACTATCACAGATTGGATAGATAACACCAGCATCTAACCATTTTATTACCTCCTTTTTAACCACCTCTTTCATGGCTGGATTCAGCCTTCTTTGAGGTTCAATCGAACTATTGTTTTCATCCAACAACCTTATCTTATGCATACAAAATGAGGGGCTAATACCTCTTATATCAGCCATGGTCCAACCAATAGCTTTCTTATGCATTCTAAGGATTTTTAAGAGTTGTTCCTCCTCTGAAACATTCAGAGCAGAGGATACAATTACTGGAAGAGTTTGGTCCTTTCCTAAGAAAGCATATCTAAGGTGGTTGGGCAGATCCTTCAGTTCTAGCTTGGGTGGTTCATCAGTGGATGGTTTTAAAGGTTTAGAGGCTCTTTCATGCAGTCCTAAAGATTCAAATTGTTTATCCCCAAAGAACCTTGTTGATTTAGGTTCTATAGCTAAGACAAACTCACTTTCCTCTATATTTTCAACATTATGTTCATCCAACAACCTTGATTCAGAATTGTTAAATTCATTCTTTAACAAAGAACAGTCAGCTACAATGTGATCTAAAACAGATATTGCAGAACAGTCATCCATATCTTCATCAATAAAATTCATTGCCTTAAGCACATTAAATGTGATCTTTTCCTCATTGACCCTCATAGTTAGCTCTCCTTTTTTAACATCAATTATGGCACCCCCTGTGGCTAAGAATGGCCTACCCACTATGATAGGCACGTTCTCATCAACTTCACAATCCAAGATTATGAAATCTGCTGGAAAAATAAATCTGTCAACCTTGACTAAGATGTTTTCTATTTTTCCATCAGGGAATGCAAGAGTTTTATCGGCTAATTGGAGGGTAACAGTGGTTGGAGTGGCTGTCATTCCAAGAGTTTTAAAGATAGAAGTAGGCATTAAATTTATGCTAGAGCCTAAATCACACAAGGCTCTACCAATATATCTATCTCCTATAGTACAAGGGATTGTAAAAGTACCTGGATCTTCCAATTTCTGAGGCAGTTTATTGGAGACATAGCTGCTGCATTCCTTTGTTAATGCTACTGTTTCATACTCTTCAAGCCTCCTCTTCTTTGTGAGAATGTCCTTCATGAACTTCACATAATTTGGCATGTTCTGGAGTGCTTCCACAAAGGGTATGTTTATCTGTAACTGCTTCAGAACATCCAGGAATCGCTTGAAGTTCTGCTCTTGGTGTTGCTTATGGAGTCTTTGAGGAAAAGGGATATGTTTTGCCTTAAAGGGTGGTTGAACAGCCCCTTTATTTGCACAGGTTTTTCTGGTTCCCTGTGGTTCTGTTCTGTCTGTCCTGCTTCAAAGTTGTTCTCTGCCTCTTGGTTATTTTCAAGAGGAATGGACACTTCAGCTGTGTTATCCTCTGACTGACCTTCTTTATCCATCATCTTCCTCAAGGTTGAAGGTCTTATGACTGGTTCTGGTTGATCTACTTCTCTGCCATTCCTTAATTTGAGAGCATTACATGTTTCTTTTCCATCCCTGCGTGGGATTTCTGTATCACTAGGGAGTGCTCCCATTTGTCTTCCACTAAGTGCTGCTGCAAGTTGACCTATTTGTGTCTCAATGCTTTTCAAAATAGCACTGTGACTTTGAAGCACTGCTGCTTGATTTTGAACAGCATGGTCATTCTTTGCAGCATAGTCTTTCATCCATTGCTCAAGAGGTGGGCGAGATTCTGCCCCCCTTGATTTTTCTGGTCAGCAGGGAAGGATTGGCTGAATCCAGGAGGGAATGGCATCTTTGATTGAAAAGATTGCTGTCCTCCTTGGAAGTTTTGTCCAGGTGGTCTATTTCCAACATTCTGATTATATCCTCCACCTTGGTTTTGGACAAACTGACCTCCTTGATTTTGCACAAATTGATTGCCATGATTCTGGGCAAATTGGCCACCTTGATTCTGCCATCTAGGTTGATTGAATTGATTTCGGTTGTTGTAACCGCGATTAAAATCCCCCACATACAAAACTGATGTGGGGTTATTAGGGCATTCCTCAAAAATATGAGGCCCATAGCATAAGGAACAAATAACTGCAGTTGCAGCTATCTGCAAAGGTTCAGGACAGCTCTTAGAATCCACTACTACCTTAGTGAGATTCTTCACTGTGTTGTTCAAAGAGGCAAGCTCAGCTGCCATAGAGGTATTTTCTGACACTTCATGAATGCCAGCAGCCCTTTTTGGTGGATCTTCTCTATCAAATGGCCATTGAGAGCTGTTCAGGCTGATCACTTCAAGAATGTTGTAAGCCTCTGTGTACTTTTTGAGCAAGAAAGCTCCTCCAGCAGTGGAGTCCAAATTCGATCTCCCTTGCAAGGTTAATCCTCTGTAGAAAATTTGGATAATTGCCCAGTTAGGTAGTCCATGAGTTGGACATTTCCTTAACATTCTCTTGTATCTGGTCCAGGCCTCATGAAGAGATTCTTCAGTACATTGCCTGAAACCAGTAATGTTGTCGCGCAAGTCACACACCATCGTTGGAGGAAAGAACTTCATCAAAAATGACTCTCCCAGCTCCTTCCATGTAGAAATGGAGTTAGATGGTAGATTCTCTATCCAGTCTTCTGCTGCTCCTCCCAAGGAATAAGGGAAGAGTTTCATCCTCATGGCTTCATTGGAAACACCAGGGATGGAGAAGGTGTCAGAGATCTTCATAAACTTGGTGATGTGCCTGTGTGGATCCTCATGGGGCAGTCCATGATATTGGGTGATTGATTGAAGGAGCTGCACCATTGCTGGTTTCAAATCGAAATTTGCTTGCAATGGTGGCTGGACTATGCCTGGTATCACTCCATCAAGAGATGGGATTGCATACTCCATTACGGGCAGCTCCTCAGTTATAGTGACTATGGCATTCTCATTACCATTTTCATTGTTCCCATGAATCGAGCTGTTATCATCTGCCATGGTGTACTTTTCACTGATAACTTCAGAATCAGTGATCTTACAAGAGTTCAAAGAACTCAAATTTTGTTAGAAGGTTAGAGAAAGAACAGAATAACAAAATCAAGAAATTAGATCAAAGAACTTTAAAAAGAAACTAAATCATGCACCGTTCCCCGGCAACGGCGCCATTTTGTTGGGTAGTATTTTCTTAAAAAGAAAGAGGGTTGTCGTTCTCTGGGAACGGAAGAATTGGTTTCTTTAAGAACTTCTTTATCTTAAATTGACTTGTAAAATTCTGATCTTTTGTAACTTTGTAGGAAGTTGAAACAAGTTTATTTATAACGGTAAAAACAATTATCAGAAAATCCAGAATCCTGACTTCGATGACTTTTCCCTAAAGATGTGCAATCATGCACTCTAGATGCTACAGCATGTATATTTGACCGAATCTGACTTCTTGAAGATCCACACTAAACTTTCCCAAATTTAGTGTGTTAAATGACTCACCTTAATCCCTTAAGAGTAGAAATCACTTTACCAAAAAGTTGAAGTACGGTTCTTCCTTAGATTATTCCTAATCTAAGAACTTGAATTAATAAAATCATGAACTTGAGTTTCCCAACACAAGTTCATGCAAGAATCTTGTCCATTCCCATGGATCTCAAACATCAAACATACATGCATGCAGACCGAATCATAAAAGGGTACTCATCATCTCCATCAGAATTCCAGAAAAGAGATTTAGCTATGCATGTTGAAAAATAAAACTTAATTTGAATATGAGATGAAAGAAATCATGTTTTTTTAGAGAAAGAAAGAAAGCGTTAAGAGTAGAAATACAGACCAAGATGTTCTTCACGGATTCAAAAGGAAAAAGCTATTAAAATGCTTCAAGAACCGAAAGTCTTAAACTTTGAAAACGCAGCACGATCGCGACTTCTGGAATCCCTTCGAGAGCCACGATCTTCTTTGTGCAGAAGAAAACTAAGATCCTAAACTCTTAAAGTAAAGATCTAATTACAACAAGAAACTCAAAACGCTCAAAACTAAAATTGCTCTCCAAAAGGTAAAGTGTCCCTCATCTCTGTGCGTTCTTCTTTTTATCTGACTTCACTTTCCCTTTTCTTGATTTTCTTGACACTTTCTCCTATTCGTCCGATCAAAGTGATATCAACGGTTGTAGCATCACCACCTCACCTTATCTTCTCTTTTTAACCGGTAGCCACATGTCAGTTCCTGAGAGAAAGAAAGGTAAAAATATAAGTAAAAAGTTAAAAACCATTTTTTTCTACCCTTTTTTACCAATTGGGCTTACTCCTTCAAATTCAGCCCACTTTTACCTACACTTGGATGTTAGAAAAATCATCACTTAATTAGGTAAAAATAGATACTAACACTTTTTATCTATATTTATTTCGAAATTGAAAAAATATCATAAGGGCTTCAAGGGCGAAGGGCTGAAAGGTAAAAGACAAGTAATAAATAATATGAGATTATTGCACTACCCAAATGCAGGAGGACCAAAGTTCAATGAAGACAAATTTGATGGATGTATGAAACTAAGGGTAAAATGGGCAAGTTAACCTAATTACTAACAATATTAAAGGTAGACTGTATTAAAAAAAAAAAAACCACATGGGCGAAGGGCTGAAAGGTAAAAGACAAGTAATAAATAATATGAGATTATTGCACTACCCAAATGCAGGAGGACTATGGATGTATGAAACTAAGGGTAAAATGGGCAAGTTAACCTAATTACTAACAATATTAAAGAATTTTCCCTTTCTTTTATTATTGTATGTTGAATAGATATTTTCATGTCTCATGATCACGTTAAATGAAAATTCTCAGCCTTTTATTGATACATTAGCAATTAAAATAATTTCTTTTTACTAATACAGGTTAGACCATGCTCGAAGCAAATTAAATTGATTTGTCATCTACATCTATTCTACGCGGGATATAAGGCATGGTCCAAGAAAGGCTCAAAAAGGCCCAATCACTAAAACTTTGAGGTTAAGGAATGCAACTATCCCACGTATATACATGTAATCTTGTAGGTACACTCACACACAACATTAGCAATTTGAGACCATTACGACTACATGACAACACCAGCTCAGAACTCGACAATTACCATAATAGCCAATGGCTAAGGGATAGATATTAGGTTTCCACTATGCATATAAGGCACAACTCACAAATAGACATCTCACACACGCAATAGCTTGCAAGAGCCACCTCTATACACTAGTGAGATAAATTGTCGCCATACAACATGAGTAAAATGCTTAACTACTATATAAATAGAGGCTTTATAATTATCTTTCCCATTTTAACAAAAGCTTATAAATAAGATATTGACTTAAATGTCGGCATGCCTTATTACTACTACCAAATCATCGCAATCAATCTAGAGATCCGACATTAAAATTCTCCATCCCATAAAGCATCTCCCCTAGCCACAAAGAATCCCACAGAACTATAAGCTCGAAGCACTTATTCCAACAAAGATCCAAAGCACCATTGGATCAATGCTCAATCGTATATGATCCAGTCCAATTATTATTAGATTGTAATTTTGGATATCTAAAAAATTATTTATTTATTCTTTTCCATTTTACAAATTCTATCATTAAATTTTTTTGCAATTAATATATTGATAAATAACTGTAATCTCTTATAAAATGTGATAATGATAAATTGGGCATGGAAGTATCTATTAATTTATAATATGGGACCAAAGGGTCTCTATCATTTTTGAAAAATCCACACCGAACTTTGACATTTTATATAGTGACTCAAAAAATAATAAATGTCATAGATTGAGACCCTTTACCTCCCAGTGAGGCTCCTGACTAGTATAAAAACAGATCAATCTAAGTTTGTTATGCATCAGCCCCAAAATCAATATGGCTTCCTTATCCATGCTAGTGTTGCTTCTTGTAGCTCTAATTCTCACCCCTCAAGGGCTTGCTAATTATTACAAGCCACCTGAGTATAAACCTCCAATTGAGAAACCACCACTGTACAAGCCACCTGTTTATAAACCACCAGTTTATAAGCCACCAATTGAGAAACCACCGGTGTACAAGCCACCTGTTTATATGCCGCCACTAGAGAAACCACCAGTATACAAGCCACCTGTTTATAAACCACCAGTTTATAAGCCACCAATTGAGAAACCACCAGTGTACAAACCACCTGTTTATAAGCCACCACTAGAGAAACCACCAGTATATAAACCACCTGTTTATAAACCACCAATTGAGAAACCACCAGTATACAACCCACCTGTTTATAAGCCCCCATATAAGAAGCCTCCTTATGGAAAGTACCCTCCAGCTGAAGAAAACACCCATTTCTAAAGCATGCAAAGGAGTCATATTAACTACTTATCTACTAAATAAGAGGTCCAGTTACCATTGCTTCGTTTTCTAGTATCCTAATGTAATGAGTATTCTTGGCTTCTGCATTTCAATCACACTAGTAAACTCTCTGGCCAAGTCATGAGCATCATATATGTCTCTGAATGAAAATCAGTGTAATGCTCTGTACTCCACATTATAAATGAAAGAATTTTATGATTTTGAGATTTTGTTGGTTGATTGATTAGCTAAATTATTATTATTACTAGTATTATTTTCTATTTATCTAACTAATTCAATTCGGACATTGTCAGACTTACACAGGATAGTTCTGTCAAAACCATTACTCGAAATTATGGGTGTTGATCGACCGATCCAAACCCATTCAAACGTAGTAACCGAACCGAAAAATCGATAACCGAATAAATCGAAAACCGAAAAACTCAAAACCGAAAAAAAAATCGCAAATTTTAATTGGATTGTATCGGTTTTTGGATGGGTTGATGAAAACCGATCCAATCCAAACCGATCTAATATATTAATTCCCCTCTACCTACTTGGGTATTTTCCTAATCATAGCCCAAAAATTTTTAAACCCAAGATCCATTAACCCGTCAACTAAATCCAAGAAAAAATCTAGTCACGTCTCTTCAACAAAATTTTATCTTTGTTGAGGTTCATCATATCTCATTGTCCAAAAATAAAAAACTATATTATAATTTACGCTTTTGTATTTCAAAAAAAATTACAAAGCCAATATATATAAAAGATGTTATTTGCACAATAATTATGCAATAAATTTTAGAATTTTCAAAAAACCGAAATCCGATCTAATTCAAACCGAAAAAAGTTGGATTGAATCGGATCGGATTTGAAAAAAATCAAAACCGGATGGATGATTATATGATCAAACCAAAGGGATTGGATCGGATGATTTTTGCTTCCAAAACCGACCCAATCCAGACTGCGAACACCCCTACTCGAAATCAATCAAAGAAAATATATTTGAACCAATAATTATTGATATTCTACATCATATTTTTGACCATAAACAATTGAACACACTAGGAAAGGTTAATTATAGATTATATTTTTAGAGTAAATCTTTCAATAACGAATTAAGTGTATATAAATTATGGAAGTTTAGCCATAATTCAACATATATATAATTTACCCAGAGACATATTGGTTCATGGAAGTTTAGCCAGAGAAAAAAGAATCGTAAATGGAAGTTTATATTTACTCTCTACACACCTAAATTAACATGCACTTAATTTAATTTAGCATAAAATCATGGTAGCTTCAGTTTCAACCATATGTGAGTGGCACAAACACAGTTCCTACCGTACGCAATGACTATAAGTTTCAAATACAGTACGCAAGCCAGAACAAATAACATGCGAGAGAAGAAGAATTACTGTTATGGCCAAAGATTTAATATCATCAAATCTTAGTTGATAGTGGTTGGGGACATGGGATTTAATATCATCAATTCTTATTTGATAGTGGTTGGGGACATGGGAGACACTTATCGAGTTATCGTTTGTTGACTATACACAACTAATTAATGAGGGCAAAACAACACTGTATGCACATGATGAGGATATAATTTATTGGCTATATATGGATGTGCTAGCCAGTTTTTAATGTTTAATTTTTAGCTCAATCAAACATGTAAAGAAGGGTTAGTTTCATATCAAAACAGCATCACAAACCTCATAAAACCAAAAATAAAAAGTAAAAAAAAATCTCTCCTTATATATATATATATATATATATATATATATATATATATATATATATATATATATATATATATATATATATATATATATATATATATATATATATATATATACAGTAAGTTACCCTTTCAATCTTAATCATTGATCTCACTTATATCTAAAGGCTCTAATTTATTAGTAACGTGAGCCATTAGATACAAGTGGATTAATGCTAA
Organism: Gastrolobium villosum; assembly: GCA_032173675.1. Taxonomy (NCBI): domain Eukaryota; kingdom Viridiplantae; phylum Streptophyta; class Magnoliopsida; order Fabales; family Fabaceae; genus Gastrolobium; species Gastrolobium villosum. Next base: position 18,944 of record JAVKPL010012627.1, on the reverse strand, counting down.
AGATTGAGTGTAAGCTTTCTAGATCTTAGACCAGTGTAAGAATATCCTGCCCTATATATATATGGGTCAGGATCATTTTACACTAATGTAAGTTATATTTAAGGGCTCTAATTTTTTAGTAATGTGAGCCATTAGATACAAGTGAATCAATGGTCAAGATGGAGTGTAAGAGACTTCTAACTCTTACACCGGTGTAAGAATATCCTGCCCCTATATATATATATATAGGAAAAAGTGTGTATCATTTTAAAGGATGTAAAATTATGTCACTTTAAACAAGAGAAACAGATAGATAAAGGAGGAGAGAGTGGACAAAAAAATATAAAGGTGTGGGTCCCACCTCTTTATGAGAGTGAAAGTACATAAGTTATGTCATTTAATAGGACAAACATTTTTTCCATATATATATATATATATATGTATAAATATATATATATATATATATATATATATGGGTTTTATATTTCTCATTCAACATGAGAATTGAATTCTCATGTTGTAGAGACAAAAAGCATGTGGGACCGTATGTTAGAAAAAATTATGCGTAGGACCCACATCAGCACGAAAATCGAAGGATGTGTAGGAAGATTGTAATTCTCGTGTTAAATAAGAATTATAAAACCCTATATATATATATATATATGAGTTTATCATCTATCATTTAACATGACCACAAAAAATTTCCTACACACACAACATTTTGTGGGGCCCGCAGCAAAAAAAAATAAAAAATTTTGACACGCAAAACGAATCTCTATAACATAACACAATCATTTTTTCTACAACATAACTCTTATAAAACATATATATATATATATATATATAAGAGATATTCTCACTACCAAAATTTTTCACTACCAACATTTTTCACTACCAACTTACTACTTATCTAATCACCATTAGATTAACATTTTCTCTCTTTGATCCAATGGTGATGTGATGGGTAGTAAGCTAGTAATAAGAATTTTTTGTAGTTAGAATATCCTCACTCATATATATACTATGATGCACGGACACGGGACACGACACGATACGCCGACACGTTAATTCTGAAATATGACATATTTCGAGATATACAAATCCGTATAAAAATTTTCAACACTTAAATTCTTTTCATAAAGGTTTTCCAAAATAGTCATTGTTCACAAAAGTTCCAACTAACATAAAGATGATAAGGACTACAGTCATCCAAAAGTATCAAAATATTAATCAGTACAGTTATCCATTTAAACAAACAGCAACACTGATAATCCACGCATCAGCAATCAACAGCAAAATAATACTCCTTCAAATGCTCTTGAGTCCTCCTGCCATTTTGGAAAATAGCAGCCCCGAAGGGGTGAGAATAATCCCAGTAGTGTGGCAATAAAACCAGTAATATAACAATATTAACTAGGCACAAAATCATAAACAGTCACTTCAACATATCCTTGTTCCTTTTCCTTTTTATCATATTCATATATTGCGTATATAACGCCTTTCCTTTGCGCTTTTAGCACCGTCGTGCGCGCACTTCCCAGTGGAATCAAATATACCCTTGGCACCTGAGCTCCATGTGGATTCCATCTGAGGGCCTATGCGGACTGATGCCAAGTGTCCCATACCCCGGTACCTTGGGGATGCCTATATGATGCTTGCTCAAACACATGGTCCTGTACATAACTATTCTAAAACAAGGCCTATATGATTTTGATACATGCATGTCATGCTATGCTTTCACACACAAAGCGTAAAAATGCGGTATAATGTAAGATGCATGCTTATATACCTTTCATATGCGTTATGCTGCCACATAACGTCTTTACCTCATAGTCATATAGCCATCACGGCACATTTTTGGCAGTTTCCTTTCATTATAATGGAACATAATATTTTTACGGCATATGGAGCATCATGTTACAATTCTATACCAGTAGTCAATAGTTACATTAGGCATCATCGCCTGACACTTACCTTAGCTTTCCTTAAATATTACCAACGGCAGCGAAATATTCTCACTTCTTAAGCGCACCTAAATCAATTAAAACTAATCATTTACAGTGGCTATTTACAGCAGAACAGAAAGCATACAGCAGCGTTACAGCAGCCAAAACAGTGAGTATACAGCAGCAAAACAGTGAGCATTACAGCAGTGTTTACAGCAGTGGACATACAGCAGCAAAACAGTGAGCATACAGCAGCAAAACAGTGAGCATACAGCAGTGTTTACAGCAGCCAAAACAGTGGACATACAGCAGCAAAACAGTGAGCATACAGCAGCAAAACAGTGAGCATACAGCAGTGTTTACAGCAGCCAAAACAGTGACGTTTTAAACTTTTCCAAAACAGAAACAGTGGCGTTTTTAAAACAGAAACAGTGGCATTTTTAAAACAGAAACAGTGGCACTTTGAACTTCCAAAACAGTGGCATTTTATACATACAAACAGTGGCATAGAAGGACTAAAACAGTGGCATTTTATGCATAAAACAGTGGCATTTGTGTACATAAAACAGTGGCATTTGTGTACATAAAACAGTGGCATTTGTGTACATAAAACAGTGGCATTTGTGTACATAAAACAGTGGCACATTATGCATAATACAGTGGCATACGATGACTTAAAACAGTGACCTTTTATGCATAAAAACAGTGGCATTTTAAGCATGAAAACAGTGGCATTACATGGCTAAAACAGTGGCATTTTAAGCATGGAAACAGTGGCATTTTAAGCATGAAAACAGTGGCATTTTAAAAAAACAGTGGTATTTCATGCATGAAAACAGTGGCTTAAGGGCACTAACAGTGACATATATGTGCAGAAACAGTGGCATGTAATGCGCAGAAACAGTGGCTTAAAATGTGCAGAAACAGTGGCTTAAAATGTGCAGAAACAGTGGCTTAAAATGTGCAGAAACAGTGGCTTAAAATGTGCAGAAACAGTGGCTTTTAAGTGCAGAAACAGTGGCATTTTAGGTGCAGAAACAGTGGCATATAATGGTGATTTTGATGAACCGAAACAGTGGGCATACATCTTCAAAACAGTGGCATTTGCATAAGGAAACGGTGGCACATTTCTCTTTAAAACAGTGGCCTAATCATACAAACAGTGGCATATAATCTTAAGCATTTTTATGCATACAATTCACCATGCAATAGCTCCACCATTCTAATTTTTACCATGCTCATACTTGAATCCCAAAACAACACATACTCAAGGAGTCATTTAAGCATACATACATGGCTACACAAAGAAAGAGTTCAAGGTTTAAAGCCTACCTCTTGTAGCACACCCTTCAAAGTCACACACCACCTTCAAGCTTCTCTACACAACAAGTCCTTACTTCCTATGGTGATCTATGCGCAACAAGGTGAGGAGGAACCACTTGGACAGCCACCAAAAGTGAGGGATCAAGACTGAACAGTGAGGTGGAAGTGAGGAGGAAAGCTTACTCTTTGCTTGGGACAAGGCTACGGTTTAGGGAGGTGAGGGAAGGTAAGTGATCAATGTTTTTTCTTCTCCAAGAGACTTGTTGGTTCGGTTATGGAAGAGGGAGTGAGGGAGAAACTTGGCTGCATAAACACATGAAGCCAACTCCCTCTCCATGCGCACATATATAGGGAAGGTGAGGGAAAAATGCTATGATTAACTATCATGAAGTATTCAGATTTCAAAGAGATGATGGGGCTGCATAAAAGGCTGAAACAAGCAAGGTTTTGGCTTCTAAATTACTCTACTTACATGCAAAGGGTGAGGGGATTTGTTCAGATTTAAGGGCTGTCCAAAGTCAGAATATTTTCTGCATCATTGACCAAGGTATGCGCAAAAATGGAGTGGAAAGGAAGTGTCATGTGCACATGTAAGAGCTTAGCTAAGTCAACAAGGAAACTAACCATGTGGCAGCCCAAAAATCTGCACTTGTGCAGTCCTTGGTGCGCAAATGATGAGGGGAAAAGGTGCATCATGAGTGTAGATTTGTGACAGTCCAAACACTCATATTGGGGCTGTCCTTGTGCAGAAAATTTCTGCATAAAAGCCAAGCCATGCGCACAATGATGAGAGGTGAGGGAGGTTCACTAAGTCCACAAGCTAGAGGGCTTTGTGGCAGCCAAGGATTCAGATTTATGGAGCTGCCCTCTGCACAAAAATGATGGGAATGCAGTCTCATGATGCATGTGGAAGGAGGAGGAGATTTGACTCATGAAGGGCTGCAAAAGCTTACCAAAAATCTGCACAATGCAGTCTCATGATGGAGAGTGAAAGTGGTTATCCAAGTCAACAAGTTATGCAGTCTTGTGTCATAAAAAAAATCTGCATCCAGCCCCTCCCATGTGCGCCCAAAATGAGGAAATTATGCAGCCTAAAGATCATGCTACAATGCACATGTGGCTTCCATGAAATAAGGTTTAAATCAAGTTATGCTTAAGCAAGGTGAGGTGGCGGTTTTAACAAGGTAAAATGGCAGATTTCAAGGTCCTAAATTACCCTTACTTGTGCGCAAAAATGAGGGGAAAACATTAAGCCAAGTGGTTGTTCCTTGATGCACAAGACACCCTAAATGGGCAAGGCTTAGGAGAACTAAGGGTGGACACAACCTTGGGATGAATTAGCTTGATCCAAGAGCCATCCTTGGGCCATTGGCCACACACACAAAGGATCCATTCACACAAGTCCAAAAGCAACAAGTCCACACACACACTAGCCCACATCCAAACACTAATGCCTTCTAACACATACTCACATCACATAAATTCATATGCCTACATATACACCCTCCTATGATTTAATTTAATTAATTACCTTAGTCTTATCCAAGGAATAAAAATCAAACAATTCACAAGCCATAACACATAACACATAAACCATACATCCGAATTCTACACATGTACATATAGCATATAGTACTTAGGTATTCTACTAATTATGCGGGATGTTACACTCTCCCCACCAAATAGGAATTTTGTCCGCAAAATTAAACTTACTTAAGAGCTAAACAGTTCTGGATAGCGTTTCTGAACGTCGTCCTCGCGTTCCCAAGTGGTTTCAGCTGCCGATCTGTTGTTCCATAATACTTTCACCAAAGGAATCTCTTTAGAACGGAGTCGCTTGACGGATCTTTCAAGAATTTGGAATGGTTGCACTTGATAAGTCAGATTTTCCTTGAGTTCCACTTCTTCTGGCTGTAACACGTGAGATGGATCAGAGAGATACCTCCGTAGCTGCGACACATGAAATACATTGTGAATTCCTGACAGATTGGGTGGTAAGGCCAACCGGTATGCAGACTCTCCAATCCGGTCCATAATCAGATACGGTCCTAAGTACCGTGGACTTAACTTCTTTACTCCCATTCTCCTTCCGAGTCCCGATGTAGGAGTGATTCTCAAAAACACATGGTCTCCGACTTCGAAAGATAGAGGCTTATGACGCTTGTCGTAATAACTCTTCTGTCTGGCCTGAGCCCTCTGCATATTCTCCCGAATCTTCTTTACTTGTTCGGATGTTTCTTGAATTAGATCGGGTCCTAACATACTTCGCTCACCTACTTCAGTCCAACATAAAGGGGATCTGCATTTTCTCCCATACAAAGCTTCATACGGTGCCATCTGAATGCTGGAGTGGTAACTGTTGTTGTAAGCGAACTCAATCAATGAAAGATAACTATCCCAGCTGCCTCCTAACTCCAAAACACATGCTCGCAACATGTCCTCTAAGGCTTGAATGGTGCGTTCCGTCTGTCCATCGGTCTGCGGATGATAAGCAGTACTCAACCTCAGTTGGGTCCCTAATGCTCTTTGAAAGGATTCCCAAAACTTAGATGTAAACTTGGGATCACGATCACTGACAATACTCGTAGGAACTCCGTGCAGCTTCACAATCTCCTGCAGATAGATTCTAGCAAGCCTCTCTGTATCATAAGTGGTTCTAACACGCAAGAAATGAGCTGACTTCGTTAAACGATCGACAATCACCCAGATAGAATCATATCCTTCTCGCGTCCGAGGAAGTCCAACTACAAAATCCATCGAAATACTGTCCCACTTCCATTCGGGAATCTCCAAAGGTTGAAGGAGTCCCGACGGTTTCTGATGTTCGTACTTCACCTTCTGACAAGTTAAGCACCGAGATACATACTCCGCAATATCACGCTTCATACCCGGCCACCAAAACGAGGTCTTCAAATCATGGTACATCTTCGTGGATCCAGGATGAACTGCGTACTTACCCTTGTGAGCTTCCTGCAAAACTTCTTGCTTCAACTCTTCATTCGGCACAACCAGACGTCCTTGAAATCTCCAAACATCAAACTCATCCTTTACAACATCTTGGTTACCAACCAAATCACGGACTAACTCTTCATCTTTCTGAGCCTCCTTAATTCTACTGATCAATTCATTCTCCACCTTTATATTTCCCAATCTTATGCTGTTCCCTCTCTCGTCTACCGATAAGTTCAAGTCTCGAAAGGCCTCAAACAATTTCAATTCTTCCATCATCAGAGTTGCAGTGTGTAGTGTCTTCCTGCTCAGGGCGTCAGCTACCACGTTCGCCTTTCCGGGGTGGTATTTCAGTTCAAAATCATAGTCCTTCAGAAATTCCATCCACCGACGTTGCCGCATATTCAGCTCCTTCTGGTCGAACAGGTACTTTAAACTCTTATGATCGCTGAACACGTCAAACTGCGAACCATACAAGTGATGCCTCCAGATTTTAAGTGCGAACACTATAGCTGCTAACTCCAAGTCGTGCGTAGGATAATTTTCTTCGTGAGGCTTCAGTTGTCGAGATGCGTAAGCTACTGCCATACGGTCCTGCATCAACACGCATCCAAGTCCTTTCAGCGACGCATCGCAGTAAACTTCGAACTTTCGAGTAGGATCCGGAATCGTGAGTACGGGAGCACTCGTCAATCTGCTCTTTAGCTCCAGGAAACATTCTTCACAGGCTTCAGTCCACTCAAAAGGCTTGTCCTTCCGAGTGAGACGGGTGAGAGGTTGCACTATCTGAGAGAAATTCTGGATGAACCTTCGATAGTATCCAGCCAGACCTAAGAAACTTCTTACTTCAGTAACCGTCTTGGGTCGTTCCCAATTCATGACAGCTTCGACTTTGCTGGGGTCCACCGCGATACCTTCTGATGAAATGACATGGCCCAGAAACTGGACCTCTTTGAGCCAAAACTCACACTTCGACCATTTCGCGTACAACTGCTTCTCCTTCAAGACTTGCAAGACAATCCTCAGATGTTCCGCGTGCAGCTCTTCATTAGCCGAGTAAATCAGGATATCGTCGATAAACACAATAACGAACTGATCAAGAAACGGGCGGAAGATGCGGTTCATGTAGTCCATGAATACCGCTGGAGCATTCGTAAGTCCGAATGGGATCACCTGATATTCATAGTGCCCATAACGAGTCCTAAAAGCGGTTTTCGGAATATCCTCCGGTTTGACCCGGATCTGATGGTATCCCGATCGTAAATCTATCTTGGAGAAGACTCTGGCTCCTCTCAGCTGGTCCATCAAATCGTCGATCCTCGGTAGCGGATACTTATTCTTCACCGTGACTTTGTTCAGCTGGCGGTAATCTACACACAGACGTAAGCTTCCATCTTTCTTCTTAATCAAGATAGCTGGAGCACCCCATGGAGAAGTACTCGGTCGGATAAATTCCTTTGCCAAAAGCTCTTCTATCTGCTTCTTTAACTCGCGCAGTTCCAAAGGTGCCATACGATACGGGGCAATAGAGATTGGTCCGACTCCAGGAACAAGTTCGATCGAAAATTCTATTTCCCTATGAGGAGGCAATCGAGGTATTTCATCCGGGAATACCTCCTCGAATTCTCTAACTACCGGTACATCCTGAATTTGTTTGTCAATCGAGGTCTCAGCCTCGATCGACAAAAGATACCCTGCTGCTCCCTTGCGGAGCTCTTTTCTAACTTGTAATAAGGAAATGAGAGAGAAAGGTTGAAAATTACCATCCTTTGCAGGAACAATGACTTTCCCCGCACGACAATCCAAAGTTATCCCGTTTTCCGTCAGCCAGTCCATACCGATAATCACATCGAAGTTGAATACCGGCAGGACCACCAAGTTAACTGTATACGTGTTCCCTTCATACTGCAAGGTAACACCTCTGCAGATCTCTGATGCTGTGCACGATCCTCCCGTAGGTGTGCTGATGTGTAACTCATAAGGTAACGGGGTTGGGGTGATGCCTATTCTCAATGCAGTATGCTTTGCCATAAAAGAACCAGACGCTCCAGAATCAAAGATAACAGAAATTGGGTGACCATTCAGAGTGACATTACCTTTTATCAGGTTGGGAAACTTCTGCGCTTCATTTGCATCCAATGTGAACACTCGAGCTTGCGGAGGCTGTTGGTCAGCGTTCTGGGGGCATTTGTAAGCAAAGTGACCTTGCTGGCCGCATCTGAAGCATGCATTGTTGTTCTTGCGACAGACTCCAAAGTGATTCTTTCCACACGTAGCACAAGCAGTCGCACCCTGACGTCCCGTCGACGATTGGCCCACCGTAGTTCCTCTTAAAATTTCCAGGCCGCGCCTGCAACGGCGTACCTCTGCCTCGACCCCTACCAGGTGCCGCCCTGAAGAATCTGCCTGCTCGGTTTCCTCCGTGGAATTGTGGTGGTGGCTTGTTCAAGTTCTTGGCCTCGTTAATGATTCCTTCGGCCTGGCGACTCTGGTTGATGAGTTCCGGAAGTGTACGATTAGCCGTCGTCAGAATGAGCTTGCGAATTTCCGGATGTAATCCGCTCTCGAACTTCTCTACCTGCCATTCTTCATCGTAAATGTTCCGATCGAAGTTGGCGTACTCGATCAGCTGCCCGAACTTTGCGATATACTCATTCACCGTCATGTTATCCTGCCTGAGAGACAGCAGTTCAGTGTGTTTCATCCTTCTCATTGCCTTAGGAAAATACTTGTCCAAAAACACTTGTCTGAACACGGCCCATGTTAGTTCCACGTCCTGAGCTCTCAGCAGAGCCCTCGCACCAGTCCACCATGTTAAAGCTTCTCCCATCAGCTGGTACGACGCGTAATCAGTCTTCTGCGCTTCTGGGCATGCCATGCGTTCGAAGATATGCTCAATCATCTGCAGCCACTTTGCTGCAGCCTCGGGGTTGTCCTCACCCTCAAAGGTGGGTGGTTGGAAGTTACGGAAGTCTTTCAACCTCCGACGGGCAATTTCTTCTGCATTTTCATGCAGTGGGGGTTGGTTCTGATTCTGTTGTCTATGGTCGCGCCACTCTTGGCTCATATTCTGGATGAACGTTGCCAGTCCTCCAATAGTGGTGATAAGGTCTTCTTCTGCATCGCCAGTCCTTCCCCGAGTTGAACCTCGACCACCTGCCATGATTCTGCACTCACAATATCAGGAAATGAGTTGATCAGGCTCACCGCAAGTTATCCATGGCAGCAGTCTCAAGTAGGTACTCGAGTTCAATTCGGACAAGTTAGCTATGCATCCGTGTCTTATCACAGAACAGTCCTAACAATCTAACTACCCTAGCTAATATATACTTAACTATAGCACACTTAGGCAGTCAATCAGCAGATAAACACAAACAACAATCAATTCAATCAAACACAAGCAATTCCATGGACCAAACTGCTCTGATACCAATTAGTGTAACGCCCTCCCTTGTATGCCTCCAAGAGAGTCGTTTGCTAAGCGGAATTAGAGTCGTTAACGTCACATGAGCTAATAAAGCAGTATACAAATCCGTATAAAATTTTTCAACACTTAAATTCCTTTCATAAAGGTTTTCCAAAATAGTCATTGTTCACAAAAGTTCCAACTAACATAAAGATGATAAGAACTACAGCCATCCAAAAGTATCAAAATATTAATCATTACAGTTATCCAGTTTAAACAAACAGCAACAATGATAATCCACGCATCAGTATCAACAGCAAACATCATGTCTTCAAGTGCTTTTATGTCCACCTGCCATTTAGGAAAATAGCAGCCCCGAAGGGGTGAGAATAATCCCAGTAGTGTGGCAATAAACCAGTAATATAACAATATTAACTAGGCACAAAATTAGAAACAGTCACTTCAACATATCCTTGTTCCTTTTCCTTTTTATCATATTCATATATTGCGTATATAACGCCTTTCCTTTGCGCTTTTAGCACCGTCGTGCGCGCACTTCCCAGTGGAATCAAATATACCCTTGGCACCTGAGCTCCATGTGGATTCCATCTGAGGGCCTATGCGGACTGATGCCAAGTGTCCCATACCCCGGTACCTTGGGGATGCCTATATGATGCTTGCTCAAACACATGGTCCTGTACATAACTATTCTAAAACAAGGCCTATATGATTTTGATACATGCATGTCATGCTATGCTTTCACACACAAAGCGTAAAAATGCGGTATAATGTAAAATGCATGCTTATATACCTTCCATATGTGTTATGCTGCCACATAACGTCTTTACCTCATAAGAACAACAGATCGGCAGCTGAAGCCACTTGGGAACGCGAGGACGACGTTCAGAAACGCTATCCAGAACTGTTTAGCTCTTAAGTAAGTTTAATTTTGCGGACAAAATTCCTATTTGGTGGGGAGAGTGTAACATCCCGCATAATTAGTAGAATACCTAAGTACTATATGTTATATATACATGTGTAGAATTCGGATGTATGGTTTATGTGTTATGTGTTATGGCTTGTGAATTGTTTGATTTTTATTCCTTGGATAAGACTAAGGTAATTAATTAAATTAAATCATAGGAGGGTGTATATGTAGGCATATGAATTTATGTGATGTGAGTATGTGTTAGAAGGCATTAGTGTTTGGATGTGGGCTAGTGTGTGTGTGGACTTGTTGCTTTTGGACTTGTGTGAATGGATCCTTTTGTGTGTGTGGCCAATGGCCCAAGCATGGCTCTTGGATCAAGCTAATTCAGCCCAAGGTTGTGTCCACCCTTATTTCCCCTAAGCCTTGCCCATTTAGGGTGTCTTGTGCATCAAGGAACAACCACTTGGCTTAATGTTTTTCCCTCATTTTTTGCGCACAAGTAAGGGTAATTTAGGACCTTGAAATCTGCAATTTTACCTTGTTAAAACTGCCACCTCACCTTGATTATGCATAACTTGATTTTAATTTATTGCATGGTAGTCACATGTGCCTTTAAGCATGATATTAGGCTGCATAAATCTCCATTTTTGGGCGCACATGGGAGGGGCTGAATGCAGATTTTTTTTATGACACAAGACTGCATAACTTGTTGACTTGGACAACCACTTTCACTCTCCATCATGAGACTGCATTGTGCAGATTTTTGGTAAGCTTTTGCAGCCCTTCATGAGTCAAATCTCCTCCTCCTTCCACATGCATCATGAGACTGCATTCCCATCATTTTTGTGCAGAGGGCAGCTCCATAAATCTGAATCCTTGGCTGCCACAAAGCCCTCTAGCTTGTGGACTTAGTGAACCTCCCTCACCTCTCATCATTGTGCGCATGGCTTGGCTTTTATGCAGAAATTTTCTGCACAAGGACAGCCCCAATATGAGTGTTTGGACTGTCACAAATCTACACTCATGATGCACCTTTTCCCCTCATCATTTGCGCACCAAGGACTGCACAAGTGCAGATTTTTGGGCTGCCACATGGTTAGTTTCCTTGTTGACTTAGCTAAGCTCTTACATGTGCACATGACACTTCCTTCCACTCCATTTTTGCGCATACCTTGGTCAATGATGCAGAAAATATTCTGACTTTGGACAGCCCTTAAATCTGAACAAATCCCCTCACCTTTTGCATGTAAGTAGAGTAATTTAGAAGCCAAAACCTTGCTTGTTTCAGCCTTTTATGCAGCCCCATCATCTCTTTGAAATCTGAATACTTCATGATAGTTAATCATAGCATTTTTTCCCTCACCTTCCCTATATATGTGCGCATGGAGAGGGAGTTGGCTTCATGTGTTTATGCAGCCAAGTTTCTCCCTCACTCCCTCTCTTCCATAACCGAACCAACAAGTCTCTTGGAGAAGAAAACATTGATCACTTACCTTCCCTCACCTCCCTAAACCGTAGCCTTGTCCCAAGCAAAGAGTAAGCTTTCCTCCTCACTTCCACCTCACTGTTCAGTCTTGATCCCTCACTTTTGGTGGCTGTCCAAGTGGTTCCTCCTCACCTTGTTGCGCATAGATCACCATAGGAAGTAAGGACTTGTTGTGTAGAGAAGCTTGAAGGTGGTGTGTGACTTTGAAGGGTGTGCTACAAGAGGTAGGCTTTAAACCTTGAACTCTTTCTTTGTGTAGCCATGTATGTATGCTTAAATGACTCCTTGAGTATGTGTTGTTTTGGGATTCAAGTATGAGCATGGTAAAAATTAGAATGGTGGAGCTATTGCATGGTGAATTGTATGCATAAAAATGCTTAAGATTATATGCCACTGTTTGTATGATTAGGCCACTGTTTTAAAGAGAAATGTGCCACCGTTTCCTTATGCAAATGCCACGGTTTTGAAGATATATGCCCACTGTTTCGGTTCATCAAAATCACCATTATATGCCACTGTTTCTGCACCTAAAATGCCACTGTTTCTGCACTTAAAAGCCACTGTTTCTGCACATTTTAAGCCACTGTTTCTGCACATTTTAAGCCACTGTTTCTGCCCATTACATGCCACTGTTTCTGCACATATATGTCACTGTTTTAGTGCCCTTAAGCCACTGTTTTCATGCATGAAATACCACTGTTTTTACTCATAAAAATGCCACTGTTTTAGCCATGCAATGCCACTGTTTTCATGCTTAAAATGCCACTGTTTTTATGCATAAAAGGTCACTGTTTTAAGTCATCGTATGCCACTGTATTATGCATAATGTGCCACTGTTTTATGTACACAAATGCCACTGTTTTATGTACACAAATGCCACTGTTTTATGTACACAAATGCCACTGTTTTATGTACACAAATGCCACTGTTTTATGCATAAAATGCCACTGTTTTAGTCCTTCTATGCCACTGTTTGTATGTATAAAATGCCACTGTTTTGGAAGTTCAAAGTGCCACTGTTTCTGTTTTAAAAACGCCACTGTTTCTGTTTTGGAAAAGTTTAAAACGTCACTGTTTTGGCTGCTGTAAACACTGCTGTATGCTCACTGTTTTGCTGCTGTATGCTCACTGTTTTGCTGCTGTATGTCCACTGTTTTGGCTGCTGTAAACACTGCTGTATGCTCACTGTTTTGCTGCTGTATGCTCACTGTTTTGCTGCTGTATGTCCACTGTTTTGGCTGCTGTAAACACTGCTGTATGCTCACTGTTTTGCTGCTGTATGCTCACTGTTTTGCTGCTGTATGTCCACTGTTTTGGCTGCTGTAAACACTGCTGTATGCTCACTGTTTTGCTGCTGTATACTCACTGTTTTGGCTGCTGTAAGCCACTGCTGTATGCTTTCTGTTCTGCTGTAAATAGCCACTGTAAATGATTAGTTTTAATTGATTTAGGTGCGCTTAAAAAGTGAGAATATTTCGCTGCCGTTGGTAATATTTAAGGAAAGCTAAGGTAAGTGTCAGGCGATGATGCCTAATGTAACTATTGACTACTGGTATAGAATTGTAACATGATGCTCCATATGCCGTAAAAATATTGTGTTCCATTATAATGAAAGGAAACTGCCAAAAATGTGCCGTGAAGGCTATATGACTATGAGGTAAAGACGTTATGTGGCAGCATAACACATATGGAAGGTATATAAGCATGCATTTTACATTATACCGCATTTTTACGCTTTGTGTGTGAAAGCATAGCATGACATGCATGTATCAAAATCATATAGGCCTTGTTTTAGAATAGTTATGTACAGGACCATGTGTTTGAGCAAGCATCATATAGGCATCCCCAAGGTACCGGGGTATGGGACACTTGGCATCAGTCCGCATAGGCCCTCAGATGGAATCCACATGGAGCTCAGGTGCCAAGGGTATATTTGATTCCACTGGGAAGTGCGCGCACGACGGTGCTAAAAGCGCAAAGGAAAGGCGTTATATACGCAATATATGAATATGATAAAAAGGAAAAGGAACAAGGATATGTTGAAGTGACTGTTTCTAATTTTGTGCCTAGTTAATATTGTTATATTACTGGTTTTATTGCCACACTACTGGGATTATTCTCACCCCTTCGGGGCTGCTATTTTCCTAAATGGCAGGTGGACATAAAAGCACTTGAAGACATGATGTTTGCTGTTGATTGCTGATGCGTGGATTATCATTGTTGCTGTTTGTTTAAACTGGATAACTGTAATGATTAATATTTTGATACTTTTGGATGGCTGTAGTCCTTATCATCTTTATGTTAGTTGGAACTTTTGTGAACAATGACTATTTTGGAAAACCTTTATGAAAGGAATTTAAGTGTTGAAAAATTTTATACGGATTTGTATACTGCTTTATTAATGACAGAATCCAATCAGAACCAAAGTAAGTTGTATTGAACAATCAGAACCAAAGAGAGGAAAGAGGATACCTCACCTCTTTTGGTGGACTCACGGCTGGCCAAGAACAACAAAAGGGAAAGATGCTTAACAATGGCCTCTCCCTTAATTGCCTCACGATTTAGGCGAAGAAGTGGGGAAGAGGAGATGTGATTCTTTCTCTTGTGCTTCCTACAAACTCACGATCTAATGAGGATGAAAGGAGAAGAATGGTGCTGAGTATTATATAAAAAGAGAGGCCAGAATTCATATTGTTCTCCTCCTCCAAGGATGCGCACAAAGTGGTGGCGAGTGGGTTAGATAACATAACAAGGAATCTGATTACTTTCTCTACACTCTATGCGCACGCAAGGAGTGGTGGAAGATTTTTAGTTGACACATGGAGCACATGCAAGACTGAAGTGGAAAGTGAAGGTTAGCACATTTGGTCAGAATTTTTTCTTACTCTATACGTACAAGTGAGGGCTGACTAAAGAGGATAAAGGTTGCCATGTGTTTGGCCTTAACTAATGAGAGGCTACCTTCTAAGGTCCTTAAGATAAAATGAGAATGAGTAGAAGATTGGGCTGAACTATAATTAATCCTTAAGGCCTTTGTGCCTTCGGCCAAGCATATAGTGGGGACAAAATAGACAAAGCCTAAAGGTGTAGGTAGCTTAGATACTAACCCACAATTTATAAGTTCCCAAGTCTTTTAGGTGTATTTAAATTTTTTCTATAGGTTACAATTAATTTTTATTAAAAGTTTCACATGCCTAAAAAGTACTCACTTACCATAGTAATTCAATTAATTCCCCAACTTGAATTAATTCCACTTCATGGAAAATAGTTATTTAATTCGCAAATAATCCACGTGTTAACAAAATTCGAATTCCACTCATGCATTCACATACATCCATGTTCCTCATAACACTTTATGTATTTCCTAATTATGTGGGATATTACACTCTCCCCAACTTGTTTTGAAGTTTGTCCCCAAACTTCATCTTACCATTCCAAAATCTGCCTAAGTCTAACGCTTATCACCATTACACCACGCCATACATTTCACTGCATTCATACAGCCAGCTATAAAAATCATCAATGTAACATCCCAAGCGCTGACGAGGGCGGGGAGTGATCGCCGGTGCGAAAGGGCATGGACAAGGAGCGGCTCTTGATAGGCTTCCAGCGTGGGGTTATATAACACCTCATATATTTAAATGTGTATTTTTATATTATATTGTGAAATGAAAATTGATGGATTAGTGAAAATCCAAGAATTATGGCCAAAATGGGCAAAAAGGGCAAAATGGTAATTGACCAGCCGTGTAATTCTGAGGCATAAAAATTGAGTTAGAGATTTCATATGACAAAAATAATGCTGGAAATGGAATCAGGGCAGAAAAATTGAGTGGATAGGCAAATTTGGGAAAAATTGATGAATAGTGATTTTTAAGTGTTAAATACTGTGGTTTGAGTGTACCGATAAGTGTTAAATTTTTATCAATATTTTGGGGAAATAAAAATATGTCATGGACTAGAAAAATATGTAGATTAAGAATTTATGATTAGAAATTTTATCAGGATTAAAGTTAGATCGCGTGTGGGACCCGCGGGACCAAAACCCACTTGGCCCAACACTTTTTCCCACGCCTCTCTCTCCCTTTTCTTCCCCTTCTCCCGTGAACTCCCCCATTTGCACACAAAGAACCCATTCTCCTCTCTTCCTCATCAATTCTTCATTTCTCCACCAAATCACTTGGTTTTGGTGTTGAAATTTATTGTAAACAACCTTCTAAAGCCATTGGTGATACTTCCAAGCCTTGAAATCATCTCGTTGCTGCGTTTTTGGACAAGGACAGATCCGAACCTTGGAGGTTTTGGGTGTTTTTGGGAGCTTTTGATCTTCCTTGGATTGGTGGAGCCTTGGTGGTGTGCATACAATAGATTGTGAGTATATTTGTGGTATCTTTGTGGTTGATTTTGTAGATCTAAAAATTTATGCACTAAGTCCTTAATCTTAGATGTGTGATGATAGAGAGCCCAAATGGAAAAATGCTATTAGATGAAGGTGTAGGTAGCTTAGATACTAACCCACAATTTATAAGTTCCCAAGTCTTTTAGGTGTATTTAAATTTTTTCTATAGGTTACAATTAATTTTTATTAAAAGTTTCACATGCCTAAAAAGTACTCACTTACCATGATAATTCAATTAATTCCCCAACTTGAATTAATTCTACTTCATGGAAAATAGTTATTTAATTCGCAAATAATCCACGTGTTAACAAAATTCAAATTCCACTCATGCATTCACATACATCCATGTTCCTCATAACACTTTATGTATTTCCTAATTACGTGGGATATTACACTCTCCCCAACTTGTTTTGAAGTTTGTCCCCAAACTTCATCTTACCATTCCAAAATCTGCCTAAGTCTAACGCTTATCACCATTACACCACGCCATACATTTCACTGCATTCATACAGCCAGCTATAAAAATCATCAATGTAACATCCCAAGCGCTGACGAGGGCGGGGAGTGATCGCCGGTGCGAAAGGGCATGGACAAGGAGCGGCTCCTGATAGGCTTCCAGCGTGGGGTTACATGCATGGATGAATCGAATCGACACCCGAAAGAGAGGGATTCTAAAGACTGTACAGATGTGAGACTGCACAGTTTGGAATAGCTTATGAGAGTTAATTTGTACTACCTATATTAACAAGATGCATCTTCTTCGGTAGCCCGGATCGGAAGAACTCCACAGTTAAGCGTACTTGACTTGGTGCAATTCTGGGATGGGTGACCTCCTGGGAAGTTTTCCTAGGAAGTGTGCGAGTGAGGAAAAAGCACACTTAAAAGTCTCGTGTTAGTATATGGGAATAGTCGTTGATTCTTGAAGCGGCCGGGCATTACAATCAACATCTCAGAGTATCAACAACAAACGTGTACTTTACATGATCATTAAATAATATAGATATAACACAATTTTTGTTCATACGGAAGGAATAATAATAAAATCTTTCCAAGCTTAATCATGTTACGAACAATTTCCTAAGTTCTTTTTAAACATCATCAAATACCATAACACACAAGTAGAATAAGATGGACAGAATCTACAAAGCCAAGAAACTCCAGCTATAAAGAAATCGGTAATAGGGCTCAGGGTTTTAGTGCATAGTTAATAGACAACTAAATAGATCCATTTGAAAACACTTCTCTACTTTATAATTTTTAATCATCATTACTAGTTTAGATACAAGTGATTAAACTTTTATTCACCCAATTCCAAAATTACAACCTATGAATTAAAACATGTCATTAAATAGAGGGCTTCACAAAATTTCTATATCCTCACTTTCCACAGATGTCACCCCATACTACTCCTAGCTGGTCTTAAATTTTTAAACATTTTCATATAAGATGCAATTAACAAATCAATGGCCCAAAGCAAAAGTTCCTAAGAATGTAGGGGTTCAGTTAAAATGAAGTACTGTTATCTCCTATTACCTGCGCAAATATAGGGGCCAATTAGCTAAAATCACCAATTTTAAAAGTTTCGTCTTTGTAATACGCATGCTATAATTTCTTATGAGTGCCCTCACCTCCTACTTGTTTCTTATCAATAATAATAGTCCAATTCACTCGCTAAACACATCACACCTATGCATTATATTCAGATTTCTACATTAGTCACCTTACCTAAGAATATTACAGACAGAATTCTAATTTTTATAATCCTTCAGATAATCAAGCAAGTAAGACAGAACACATCACATTCTAAATTTCAAACGAGAAGAATCTTCCTAAAATCACAAAACTTCTATCCTACCTTTCATACATATCATGTTAAGTGGTACCCTTCATTCAGTTCGTCAAAACACCACACGAGGAAACTTCCTCGGGTTTTCTGCTGTCTTAGGTACCTTAGATATAATTGACTCCACTGATCAGGGGATCCATTAACCATGATATGATTTTCAAATCATTGACACATATTACAATCCACCAAAATAGACCAAACTTTCATAAATTAGGTTCACAATAATCACACTCAAAATTCCTAACTGTAATTTACATTTTGCATTCAAGGGATAAATAGTATTTTACTGGATCAGACCTCATGCATGAACAACACCGAATTCAAATTTCCTCAAACAAATGACTAATCACATCTATACATGCAGCAATATATCTATCCGATGAGAACCTTTCAAAAATAATAATAGTATTTCATGATGTATTTAAACAATTTCAAAATGAATATCAAACTTTTAAGCATGGAATTTACAGCAGCATATTTAAGTCACAGATTGAATATTTTTTTGGATATTTCATAGATTGAATATTATATCAATTAAATAGCAGCTAAACAGAACGAGGGTGCTCACTTAAATTCAACTCTTATATCACATACTCAGCTTTTAGATATGGGATGTCCAATGAACTATGCAAATATAACATGAGAGTATCTAGTTAGTACTGGCTCTAGAGCAATACAT
>JAVKPL010012626.1:0-63398 GCA_032173675.1 Gastrolobium villosum | reverse complement strand
GTTGTGTTATGTCTACCTCGAGGCCACCTTTGTAAAATATTCTTCTTCCTTTTCCTATCTTTCTGTGCTTTTAGTGCATGAAT
This sequence comes from Gastrolobium villosum, assembly GCA_032173675.1. Lineage (NCBI taxonomy): Eukaryota > Viridiplantae > Streptophyta > Magnoliopsida > Fabales > Fabaceae > Gastrolobium > Gastrolobium villosum. The sequence goes on along the minus strand of JAVKPL010012626.1, from coordinate 63,315 downwards.
TCCTTTGAGCAATTAAGGTTCATTTTTTATTCGCTTAAAATTTGTATTTCCTGACATAAGATCAGGCATATCACGAAATTTCCGAAAGGAAAGGCAGGAGGATGCGCATGAGTATATGGTTAACTTACTTGAGTCGATGCATAAATGTTGCCTACCTTCTGGAGTACCAGGTGAATCACCTAGTGCTTACGAAGAGAGTTTTATTCATAAGATCTTTGGTGGTCAACTCCGGAGTCAGGTAATTGTTTCTTGATTAGTGGTGGAATTTTTAAGAGTGATATCATTACTAATGGAGGTTCAAAATGGTTCAGTTGGCATCTAATAAAATCTGAGAATCTATATGAAATATAAAACCATTAATATGGCATTCACCTAACAACTTAAGATTTTGGGTTGAATTAGTTCTTTACACTTTGATGTATGATTACTCTTTTACAACAACTCAAATAGTTTTTTGGTTGGTTTTGCCAGGTGAAATGCCAGCAGTGTTCTTATGGCTCCAACAGATTTGATCCATTCTTAGATTTAAGTCTTGAGATATTCAAGGCAGATTCTTTGCAAAAAGCACTTGCAAATTTCACTGCTGCAGAATGGTTGGATGGTGGGGAGAGGCAATACAATTGTCAACGATGCAAGCAGAAAGTTAGGGCTCTCAAGCAGCTGACAATTCATAAGGCACCATATGTGCTAACAATTCATCTTAAGCGGTTCCATCCACTCGATCCTTGCCAAAAGATTGAAAAGAAGGTTCAGTTTGGTTGTGAGCTGGACTTGAAACCTTTTGTTAGTGACTCATATGTAAGCAATGTTCTTTTTTTAAGTTATATGTTATCTCACTTTCTGTGCAAATATCTCTTTGTTGTTATTCCAAAACTTGTGTTGGATAAGATGGAAAAATCATGGCCCTAATACTTGTTTTGCCTGTGGAAGGATTATTATGTTTAAAAGGACAAGCTTAGCAGATTTTTCACAGTTTTTTGTTTCAAAATATTTCCTATGCTGTTTGACTGCCTTCTATTTCTATCTGTAACTTATAATATGGTTATGTTACACTTCTTACTTTCAACTTCCTTCTGTTTAGCAGGATGGGGATGTGAAGTACTCTCTTTATGCGGTTCTGGTTCATTCTGGTTCCAGCACTCATTCTGGCCACTATTATTGCTGTGTTCGCACTTCGAATAACATGTGGTATACCTTGGATGACAACCGGGTAATGAAAATATGCCTATCTAATTTTCTTTTTTCCAGTGCTATGGTTTTTGCAATTCTTGGCAATGTACTGAGAAAGTGAGAAGTAGTCAGTGTTTCTAGAGATGGGGGAACTAGAAAGAAAAGTAAATATTACATTGTAGAATAGCATTTCATTTTTTGAACTCTATTTAGTCTAATCATAATGGTTACCTATTTGGAATTTGACATTATTGTTGCGTCAAGGTTTGTTTGTTTGTTTGTTTTTGGTGATTGGGTGTTGTCTTCCCTTGCAACTCTGAGATACCTCCAAATTCTTCGCTGAGTTTGGTTTTTTGTTCATAGAACTAGACAAGTACTGCTGCTTTTATGCACAGAAGTCTGATGAATTATATCAACATTAACAACACCTTTATCCAAAAAAAAACTTGTGAATTATTCTATTGATGAATTATATGCTATGAAAATAAACTGCATAACTTGTGAATTATTGTATTGGTGACTGTTTTTTGGAGGAACACTATCATGAAGCCACACTAGGCTGCCCTATTCTTGCCTCATATAAGTCACTAATCATTTTAACCCATTTTTCTCTGTTGCAACAGGTGATTCATGTGAGTGAGCGTGAAGTTTTAAATCAGGAAGCTTACATTTTGTTTTATGTCCGTGATAGAAAAAGTTTTATTCCAAGGAAGCCTGTTAACATTGTTAAGAAGGACATATTAGCTGAAAACTTGATGCAAGGTAAAATTCATGTAGAGGAACTTTCTCCCAAGGCCCAGCAGCCAGTGGACTCACCAAAAGGGCTCTCTGCTACTAAACCAGAACTTGAATGCATGTCGTCATTGGGTCACTCCAGAAAAGAGTATGTTGTCCCTAGTAATCTACAAAGTTTTGTTGCACCATCTAGATGCAAAATTGATATGTGTAATCAGAATGAAATTTCAAAAGAGGGCATGAAAGATTCTACTGCTATCGTGCCAACCGTCAATAATCCCCAGATATCTACCGGTAAACATGCAAATAACGGAACATCTTATTCTCTGGAGGTAAATAACTCCAAGTACTCTCACTACCCTCATTGTGCTAAAATGGTGCTACTTTAGTTTTCTTGATTACTGATCTGTGAATCCTCTTTTAGAAGAAATTTGTTGCAAAAGTTGGTGTTGCTGCACCTCAAGATTCAATGTCAAACGACACTAGCTCCATAACTTCACTTATTCCACTGAATAACATTAACCATCAGGTTTCTACACTATCCCTTATGCCTGCCCATTCCTTTTAGACTTATTGTTTTGACCAAACTTTTAAACTTTAGGTTGGATCCTCTACAACTAGTTCAGTGTGTGACAAAGCAGGTGGTATAGTGTGTGAAAATGCTGTTGGCTCTCAAGGACTGGTTCTTCATGACTCAGTAAATGGATCTTTGGATATGGAGTCTCTTAATCAAATGTTCATGAAAAAATCAAAAAAGAAGTTTTTGAAGTATCATGTATCAAGCATGCATGCCCGCTCATCGTTCCTTTTCTTGGCATACTTAAGCCCTAGAAAGAAGAGGAACCACAAAAGAAGTAAACGTCGCACGTCTGGTTTGAAGAATCCAAATAAAGGGAAGTTGGATAAAGATTTCTCATCTGATGTTGGGCCATCTACAGCTGGAAAAGTTGATGAATTTCCCTGTGTGTCAAGTTGTTTTGAGAGTAGGGAAACCAAAGATGGTGCTAATTTTAAATCTAACGTTGAGTCTCCAGTAGAAAATACTGCTGAAGAATTTAGGAAGAGGAATCACAAAAGAAGTAAACGTCGCACGTCCGGTTTGAAGAATCCAAATAAAGGGAAGTTGGATAAACATGATTTCTCATCTGATGTTGGGCCATCTACAGCTGGAAAGGTTGATGAATTTCCCTGTGTGTCAAGTTGTTTTGAGAGTAGGGAAACCAAGGATGGTGCTAATTTTAAATCTAATGATGAGTCTCCAGTAGAAAATACTGCTGAAGAATTTAGGAAGAGTACTCAAAACTGTGCCATTCTTGCAACATCCATACAACTAGAAAATATTTCTGGGTGTGGTTCAGTAGTAGACCAATTTGAAGCTAGACAAGCTGTTAGTCTGCAAGATGGTAAAAGAGATCAAATGCATAATAGTTTACTGAGTATGCTTACCCGAGGTCTGGAGGAGATAGTTGGTAAGATTCTATTGATTTTCTTTCCCAATTTTTGTCTGATATAAAAAAAACCACAAAAAGGAGGCGAACCGGAGCAGTGGTAAAATTATTCCTTTATGATTGAAAAGCTACTTTATTTAGTTTATCTTAGTTTGTTATGTAACGGTTTAATACTTGAGTTACTTCCCCTCCTTTTTTCTGTACTTTTAATCTCTTGGCACCTTTATGCTTGACTTATAACATTTATGTTATTAATTTGTGTACAGTTGCAAGTTGGGATGATGTCGAATTACATTCATCTCAGTCCTTGGAGTCAAAGAATGACCAGATTGTCAGCATTGGATATGTAGGAGATGAATGGTGAGCTCGGTCACATGTTGTTCCTTTCTCTCTTGTTTTTTATTTATAGTAATTTGGAATATGTTGGTTTGGGCCTTCCTCTGTCATGATCGACTCTTGGTAGAAATATTTTTCCCCTTCATGGTTTCAAAGTGAATTTTTTTCTCTTTAAGGAGAGAAAATATGGTATTTTTTTTCCTTTTTGAATTGTGAAAAATTTCATTTTCAACGATTTATTTGTGGGATTAGTTTTTCTTATGTTATAAGAGATTAATTTTATCTGTGTGTATGAGATAATTTTATCTCCTATAATATAAAAACATTAATCTCTTTATTTGTACCTAAAAAGTTCTTTCTTCTTAATGGATTTCTATGTTAAATAATCACAGCCTAAGATTCTACTTTAGGCTTCTCTTAATGTCCAAACAATGATGTTATGATTGCCTTTACATAATATGTTGCCTTGTATATTCGATTTTTGACCTAGGAAACCTTTTAGGCTATTATTGGTATGGGTTTTTAAATGAGAATGGAATGGAGTTTGTTAGTGTATGCGGGAAGGTTTTTGTCCAGATTCTTTGTTAAAATCTGCTCTTCTTCATCCAGTTGTAATCTACCAAATATTATTATAGCTGCTAATCACAATGTTTGATATTTTGTGTGACTGTGACTGGACTATTCTAATGAATAACTTCATATTTATAAATTTGTATCTTTTTACTTCTAAATTTACAGGGATGAAGAATATGATAAGGGGAAGAGGAAGAAGATAAGGGGCTTGAAGCGCAGCTTTAGTGGACCGAATCTTTTGGGACCGAATCTTTTCCAAGAAACTGCTATTGAGAAATCCAAGTTTAAAAGGGTTAAGTTAGATCAATCTAGCTCAGGGAACCCGTTGAAGCGCAGCTTTAGTGGACCGAATCTTTTCCAAGAAATTGCTACCGAGAAATCCAAGTTTAAAAGGGTTAAGTTAGATCAATCTAGCTCAGGGAACCCGTTGAAGCGCAGCTTTAGTGGACCGAATCTTTTCCAAGAAATTGTTACCGAGAAATCCAAGTTTAAAAGGGTTAAGTTAGATCAATCTAGCTCTGGGAACCCGCCGTTTAGGATATGATATCCACAACTGATTGCCTTCTATCGTCTGTGGGCTTTTTGTAGCAATTATCGATTTGTCAAACGCTGAAAGTGTAGTGAAGAGAGCACCTTGTTCTTTTTTTGCAGTACAAAAATTTTGTTTGCACGATTATTTTATTGTCTTTGGGGCCGAGCTGCAGTGTGATGGGTTTTCTATACAGTGGTGTTCCTGTTGGACAATTCTCCTTGTAGACAACAATTAGCAGTACGTTCGAGAAGTGAAAAATGTAACCCTTTGTGTTTCTGTTGTAGTTGCTGCTCGTAGTTGCCCGGAAATTTAGTTTATGAATTTTATATTTTTCATGACATTTTGTACTTATGTTGCTTCTTGCTTCAGTTGTTTCTTAATTTCTCTTTCTTTTTGTTGGTTTTCATAGATCTCACATTCTCTTGTTTCTAGTTCACAACATTTGTGTTACATCATAGTGAATTTGTTTCTTACAAAGTAAACTGTTCTTTTTTAACCTTGTGTCCTTCTACGCTATACTATGCAGTAAAAAAAAGTTGTTTTGTGTAACAGCCCGTTGTACACCAGTATTGTTAACATTAATTATGATATTAAGCGCAGTTACAATCACAACAATTCATTTATAAAAATGGACACTAAGGGGTTCCCATAAACCCAATTAGCCAATTTCACACTTTTGCGTTTTCTACTCATCCGAACATGGTTCGGTCTCAGAATTTCTGCGGACGCACAATAAAAATCCAGTCCCTCATATCTTGCTATCTTTCTTTCTTACTTAATTACCTTTCTAGAAAGCTATTACACGCTTGGTTCCGAGCTCGTTTGCTCCGGTTATCGCCGTTTGAAGTTGGACAAGCAAAATTGCCAACCACCCCAAAACAGCTCCAAGCATCCCTCACTCTATGAATTACTGAACTGAATCCACTCATCCAATTGCTCTCAATTTTTTACAGCATAAAATAGACACCTCAATCTTAAATTTGATTTATCATACGCTTAATTTGACTAAGAAACGAAGCGGGAATAAAATTCCCAAAACAGGTCCAGAACAGCCCCCAAGTGCAGGGCAAAACAAGGTAGCTGTGTTCACTGACATCCACAGGGCTGCACACAACTCATAAAATTCTAAGATTTTAACAAAAGTTAGGGGACATCTCAAGCTTCAAAACGGAGTATGGAACGTCCTTATCGGACCTCTATGGAGGGAGATATGCTCTCCCGAAGTTCGCCAAAAATCTGCCAATTCTACAGAAAATTCGCCAGAATTTCCTTTGTTTTTCCTAAAATCCCCAAATTTGCATAAGCTCATTCTAACCTCAAATGTACCTAATAATCCAATGGGTGGCACACACAAGGACTAGCAATGCCTTGGGGCTCTTACAACCCAACACAGTTCATATTTATTACACAATATAGCTTACTTTATCATTTTTGACTTGTTTCAATCACTAAGGTCCCTTTACATGTAATTTCTCAACATAAGCATATAATCATAATCTAAAATAGGCCTAAAGCCCTTCCATCATAGTACATCATGCATCCATTGTACAATTACAGCATTTAACTTGCATGTTACGACTTACAACTTCAAACTTTAAATTAAACTTACAAATTCATACTTTAATTTACAACTTGAACATGAACTTTGAATGAAATAAACTACAATGATAATGCTCCATGACTCATCCTATGCGCCTCTTGCCCGCCACTCCTGTGCCACTGCTACCTCCTGAAATAAAGTCCCCGAGACGGGGTGATATATACGAATATATCTCAGTAACCCAGAGGTTCTGGAGAAAACTCCGCCCAATGGCTCACTTCGATGCATACAAATAATATAAAACAACATCACTTAAAACGGAATATAGCAAGGGATTTAGAGAAACTGAGGAATATCGGAATACAAAATACGATGAAGCGGGATGGTAGCTACCCATACCACGCAACATCCTCGGTATATATAAGCCTATGGGTCTCATCCAAGGTGTGTTCCAAGAACCACAGCCAAGGTACCCCTTCCATCCATATACACCTGAGACATTCCTAGTGTGCTCCTATCCGGATCACACACCATGACCCTAGGTCAACTGGAACTCCCTCTCGGAGACCTATCCAATGGAAGTCCGAAACTACCTGAAGGCTAAATGTCTACTGGCCAGAGACTCGGTACCGAAGTACCCACTGGGATAAATGCATGCATGCTCATGTTGTTCTACACTACTCATACACATTTCCTACCATCACCCTCAACGGGCATGGTGAAACACACAAGGGGAACAAGCCCCAGTACCAAGAGGTTACCTTAATTCATTCTTTCACTTAGCTCCACAGTAGCTTATTTCTCAGCTTGGTACACAACAGAATGCCTACAGAGAGAACATTCCCAATTACTTAAAATTCGACAACACATGCTAATTCACAATTTCACATGAATTGAACCAACACTTACCTCAATCCACTTCGTCCAGGACCAAGGGCAATCCACCGTTTCACGGTTCGGGATTCAAATCGACGCACGACAACCTACACAACCATGTACAGCCATCAGAACATGTCAATTCCATCAACACGCTAAAAATCACAAAATCCGCCCCTTCCTCTTTGAAGGTTCGGCCATATTAGTGTTATTTTGAGATTTATTTTTCTAAATTTTCTTTCTCATTTTATTATGCTTCCTTAGGTTGCCAAGAGGCCAATTCAAGTGTCGTTTCATCGTTTTACGTCTTTTAAACATCGTTTTGCCTAATATTTTGCTCTATGTCAAAGTAGCCACTCAACACCACCAAACATTTTTCTATTGGTTTTTCAACCTTCCAACCACCACACAACCCATCTAATTACCGTTTAACACATAGTACATCACTCAATTAATTTCCAACAACATTCATTCCCTAATTTTCCTTGAAAGGCCGAATTGTAACATAGGGAATTCCAAAGACTTTCACTCATTTTTAATCACTCCACACTTCATACAATCTTATTATATCAACCTATAATCATCCATAACTCAGAATCAAGTCCAACACAAAATCTCAAAATTCAAAGTCATGGCCTCAAAAATTCACTAAGTTAAAAATTCAGCAAACTTCAGTCTTTGGATCTTAGCTACAACAACATCACTGGCTTACCTTCAGATTTCTGGAGTTTAAGCTCTCTTAAGAACCTTAACCTCTCTTCTAATCAGATTTCTGGTTCACTGACTAACAACTTTGGCAACTTTGGTTTGCTAGAAAGCTTTGACTTGTCCAGCAACAGTTTCTCTGAGGAAATTCCTGAAGCTATTGGCTCCCTTGTGAGTCTGCAGATCCTCAAACTTGACCACAACAGGTTTGCACATAGCATACCCTATGGGATTCTCAAGTGTCAATCTCTAGTTTCAATGGATCTTTCATCAAATCAACTTAATGGAACCCTTCCAGATGGTTTTGGTGCTGCGCTTCCTAAGCTCAAGACCTTGAATCTTGCTGGGAATAAAATTTCTGGTCGTATTTCAGATATCTCTGAGTTGAAATCCATTGTGAGTCTCAACATATCAGGCAATTCGTTTGAGGGTTTTGTCATGGGTGTGTTTCAGGAAAGGTTGGAGGTGGAAGACATAAGCATAAACAAATTTCAAGGTCACATTCCCCAGGTACATCACAATTCTAATTACAATTGGTCTCATTTAGTTTATCTAGACTTGTCAGAGAATCAGCTTAGTGGGGAAATTTTCCAAAATTTGAATGAATTCTTGAATCTAAAACACCTTAATCTTGCACACAACAGATTTACCAGGCAGAAATTCCCACGGATTGAAATGCTCCCGGGATTGGAGTATCTGAACTTGTCCAAAACTAGTCTTGTTGGTCACATTCCTGATGAAATCTCACAACTGACTAATTTATATGCACTAGATCTTTCTATGAACCATCTAATTGGTAACATTCTCTTACTGATTAATAAACATCTCCAAATTCTTGACCTTTCAAACAACAATTTGAGTGGACCAGTCCCTCCATCTGTCTTAGAGAAACTCCCCCAGATGGTGAAATACAACTTCTCTTATAATAACTTAAACCTTTGTGCTTCAGAAATCAAACCTGAGATCCTGCAAACAACATTCTTTGGATCATTGAACAGTTGTCCAATTCTTGGAAATCCTCATATTTTCAAAAGAAGAGCCATTGGACATAAGGGAATGAAGCTAGCTCTGGTATTGACCTTCTCAATGATCTGCTTGCTGGCTGGCCTTTTATTTCCAGCGTTTGGTTGCAGATGGAAAACAAAAATGTGGGAAGTTAACCAATATTCATACAAAGAAGAACATAATATTTCAGGTCCCTTTTCATTCTAAACTGATTCAATAACTTGGGTGACTGATGTTAAGCAAGCAACATCAGTCCAGTAGTAATCTTTGAGAAGCCATTTTTGAATATTACATTTGCAGACCTCTTGTCTGCAACTTCAAATTTTGACCGTGGTACCCTTTTGGCTGAAGGAAAATTTGGTCCTGTCTACAGAGGCTTTCTGCCTGGTGATATTCATGTAGCAGTTAAAGTTTTGGTTGTTAGATACATGGGAAGAAGTTGACAATAATGGGATTCAAAATGCTGGCTCTGAAGGATTACTCACAACTTGGAGATTTCGCCAAAAAATTGCCCTTGGCACTGCTAGAGCATTGGCATTTCTGCATCATGGATTCTCACCTCCAATAATTCATAGAGCTGTTAAAGCTAGCAGTGTCTATTTGGACTATGATCTAGAACCAAGATTGTCTAATTTTGGATTGGCTAATTTTTTTGGAAACGGCTTGGATGAGGAGATTGCACGTGGTTCACCTGGTTATGTTCCACCAGAGTTTTCTCAACCAGATTTTGACTCCCCAACACCAAAATCTGATGTATACTATTTTGGGGTTGTTCTCTTTGAGCTACTAATTGGAAAGAAGCCAGTTGGAGATGATTACACTGATGATAAAGAAGCAACTTTGGTAAGTTGGGTCAGAGGACTAGTAAGAAAAAACCAAGCTTCAAGAGCTATTGTTCCAAAAATTTGCAATACAGGACCATATGAACAAATGGAGGAGGCTCTCAAGATTGGCTATCTGTGCACAAGAAAGCAAAAAACTGCCCTGTTCTGGCCTGTACAAGGGGTCAGATCTGGGCCTGTTTTGGGAAATTAATTCCTGCTTCGTTACTTGGTCAAATTAAGCATACGATATATCAAATCGAAGATTGAGGTGTCTAGTTTATGGTGTAAAAGTTTGAGAGGCAGTGGTTTTGTAGTTAGGTGCAGATTATTCGGTGAGTATTGGAGGTTTTGAGCTGTTTTGGAGTTGGTGGGCAATGTTGTTTGTCCAACTTCAAACGGCGATATTGGTTTAAACCCTAATTGTTACATGCGGTACTTTAAACCCTAATTGTCATATTGGTTTTCGGGAATTAGCTTCAAATTGTTTCGCTGCATATATATATCTATATATATACATATATATATATATAGGAAAAGTGATTGTTATGTTATAAAGATTCGTTTTACGTGCCGGAGTTTTTTTTTGTTTTGCTACGGGCCCCACAAAATGTTGTGTGTGTAGGAAATTTTTTATGGTTATGTTAAATGATAGATGATAAATCCATATATGTTTACAATTGTTCTTCGTTTTGCCACTTACTCGTATTCCTCTCTCTCTCTTTGTTTTTTGTTTTTTTTTTAGCAGGTGCTAGAAGGGAAAAAAAAAGAAAAAAGACCAAGAGTGGAACAGAGAGGGAAAAAACTGAAAAAAGCGAGCGCGCGCGATGCGATTGCGGTGGCGGGGGTGGTCAGGGTTGTTGACCTCCCCTTCGACGGCAGCACCGTCCAATGCACCGAAGGAAGCGGTTTGCCGAGGTCGTTGAAGGCCCTGCAGATGACTTGGCAGCTGAGTCTCCTGAGTCAGAAGCGCAAAACCGGTCCTCCGTTAGGGCTCCGAAACCTGGGGAACTCGTGCTACCTGAACAGTGTTCTCCAGTGCCTCACCTACACTCCCCCTCTCGCGAATTTCTGCCTCCGTTATCAACACTCCTCTCTCTGTAAAACCCTTACTCTCTTATTTCCTCTATTTTCCTTCGTTTTCCTTAATTTTCTTTTTTTCGTGCCCTAACCTATTCCTTTTTCCTCTTTCAGGTGATTCTTCTGCTTCTTCTTGCCCCTTCTGCATACTGGAGAAGCAAATTGCGCGCTCCCTTCGTGTCGATCTCCCTCACGACGCTCCTTACAAGATCCAGAGCTGCCTCAGAATCTTCGCCGAGCACTTCCGCTGCGGTCAGCAGGAGGACGCGCACGAGTTCCTCACTCACGTCATCGACGCCTGCCACAACACCTGCCTCCGCCTCAAGAAGCTCCGCCGGAAAGATACTGCCAACGGTACCTCCGCCTCGGGTGGTGCCGGTGGCAGTACCGTGGTGAAGGAGATTTTCGGTGGAGCCTTACAGAGTCAGGTGAAGTGTCTGTTTTGTGGATTTGAGTCCAATAAGGTTGATGAGATAATGGATATTAGTCTTGACGTTTTCCATAGTAACTCGCTTGAAGACTCCATGCAAAAGTTTTTTCAGCCTGAGGTTTTAGATGGCAATAATAAGTACAAGTGTGATAAGTGAGTGTGTTCTTCTCCTTTTTGCTTTTAAGTTTTTTAAAATCTTTGTTTTTGGGTATGCATGGGTTTTATTGAAAGCATGAACTTGTGGGCGTTGTTCAGTTGTAAGAAATTGGTGCCGGCTAAGAAGCAAATGTCCATACTCCAAGCACCTAATGTCCTTGCTATACAACTCAAGGTTGGTTATGTTTCTTGTTCTTTGTGTTGGTTGATTGGATTAGCGGCGTCTCGAGTTTTTTTTTGTTGAATGATTGTGTGCTGCTGAATTTTGGATTGCAGAGATTTGAGGGCATATCGGGTGTCAAGATTGATAAGGCTGTTGCATTTGAAGAGGTTTTGGGGCTCTCTAGCTTCATGGCCAAAGCAAGCCAGGTATGTTTGGTGTTCATTTTGAATTAGTTACTGCAAGAGTTTGTGTTTGTGTTTGTTTTTGGGCATGGAGGCGCGCCCTTACATTTGATGTAAAATTGTTTTTTGTTAAGCACTCATGATTGATTTTAGAGTTTCCTTGTCACTCAAATTTACTATTATTATTATTATTATTTATTATTTATAAATAAGAAAAAATATTAAGAAAGAAGAGAGGTACAAAGTGAGGAGGATAAGATATCCCCCACAAGAAAACTAAAGAAAGAGAAAATTACAACCAAACCGAAGAAATGGAACAAGATTAAAAGTGCACAATGGTTGGCTTGGCAGCCCACTGTTATTTGTTTTTAATGTATGCATGATGGTTAGCTTGTACAGAAGCCTATCAAATGAGATGATTGTGCTCTTTTTGTTCTTGGGAGATGAAAAATAAATTTTTTTTTTGATACCATATAGGATTGGCGTTGCATTTTGAGGTCAAATGGGAAATACCTTTGGGTAAATTGTGGTTTCATACTTTATTATTGCGTGAGATTGGTTTCTGTTAGGTGGTTGATAAGGGAAACAACTGTAATAACTGAATATTTAGTTGGAAGAAGCTTTTAGTTGTAATATGACAGCTGGGCTGTTAGTTAGGAGCAGCTTTAACTGAATGGGAAGGAAGAGAAGGGGGTTTGTAGAGTATAACTAGAAATAGATGGAAGACTGGATTTAGTTTTTGGTTGTTGAGAGAAATTGGAATTGAAAGAACCAGGTTTCTTCAATACTTGGAGTCTGGAGAGATAGAGAGAATCCTACAAGTGTATTGTTACACCTGTTGGATATTAGGATAGTCCCTAAGGGTTTCATATTTGACCCTTCTGGATGTTATATGATGTTGAGGGTTGGTTGTCCAGTCAATGCTGAAATTCTGAGCTAGAATTCTAGGGACCCTGCCTTTGTTCTTTTGCTGTTAGACAACCGGGGGGGGTATTGTTAGGAGTGGGATGAGGGAAACAGCTGTAATAACTGAAGAGGTAGTTAGTTAGTTGTAATATGATTGCTGGACTGCTAGTTAGGAAAAGCTTTTACAGAATGGGAAGGAAGAGAAGGTGATTTATAAGGTATAACTAGGAATAGAGGGAAAATTGGAATTAGCTTTCTGTTCTTGAGAGAAATTGGGAGGGAGAGAATCAGGTCTCTCGAATACCAGGACAGATACAGGGATAATCCTACTCTATCATTCTTGATATCTGCTCTGTATTTCATTGATACTGATCAAAGTTTTCTTTTGTAATAAAGGTTAGTTGCCTATTTTTCATCCAGTTCCATTAGTTTCCTCGACATCTTTAGGTGCTATTGGTGTTTGCTTTATAAGTCTGTCTATGTTGTTTCATGTAATGATGACTTGGATTGTTGTCAAAGCACGTTAAGAAGAGTTAGTAGATGGAAGATGAATCATGTTTTTTAAACTCTGTATACCCTAGTTGCACATCTTGGGTATTGTGTAGAAAATCGTTGTATTGCTATTAAGCTTTGTGGTGGCTTGCTATATTGGAGCAGAATAGTCAGGTTTGAAGAAGAAATCTCGCATTACATCTTCTGTGGGATAGTATTACCATCATGGCTTGTGGTTGGTAATCATAGACAAACATTTGGACGTATTGAAAAGCACTCTTGTATGGGTGAACATGTCAAGAGTCATAGTAAAAGATTAAGTTTGCAATATACAGCAGTTTGTAATCCATGAGAAGTATGGAAAGCATTAATGATAGAGGTCTGGGACCCATGAAAAATTCTAAATATCCTTTGATCTTAATCAACTTTGATTTTCTTTGTTTAATCCCAGTTCATATTCAAATTATGGTATAAAATACAAGGTGAAATTGTTTGAAATGTTTAAGAACTACACACACACACACATATAGAACTATCCATTATCCATTAAATATACATGCTCATACATACTTTAGGTGATATTTAATTGTAAAAAGAGTGTCCAGGTTGGGACTTCAAACTAATTGGTGAAACTTCAAAGAGGCTATAATACTGTATATCGATGAACCACTAACAATAAAAAGCATAAATTTCTTGGTGAATGCCAACAAAGTTTCAGTATTTTTCCAACCTAGGCTGACCTTTTAGTAAGACTGGTGCTACATGGCCCATATTTCCCTAGTCTTTTTTTCCCTCATTCTAATATTATATCTAGCTTCCTTCCTTTCTAATAGTCATGTTTATGCATGTAGGATCCACAACCAGAATATAAGCTCTTTGGTGCTATTGTGCATTCAGGCGACTCCCTGGAATCTGGTCACTATTATGCTTATATAAAGGTTTGTGAATTTATAGTTCATCTGTACACAACTATGTAGCCAATATATTCATTCCCAAATATGCCAGAATCTAATTTCCTATTTTGTTCACAGGATGCAATGGGTAGGTGGTATTGCTGTGATGATTCTCGTGTGACGGTTGCAACCTTGCAAGAAGTTTTGTCAGAAAAGGCTTATATTCTTTTTTTCTCTCGAACTAACCAAAGGCCAGTTCCAAATGGTAATTCTCATGCTTCTAACGGTGTAAAGCCTCATAATTCCAATGGGAGTGAGGCATCTGAATGCCCAAAGGTTGATGTATCCCCGAAAACAGTGCATGCAAAATCAAATTCTGAGCAATCTGCTTTGAAGGATATGCCGTGTGTATCTAAGATTGGTAAAGTGCCTGCGAGTTCACGAGTGAGGTTTGATATTAATGGAAGTTCTAATTCCAAAAGAATTCCTGCTACTGCAATTGTCAATGGGAAAGTTGATATATCTAAGAATCAGTCCCTAGTAATAAATGGGCATGTTAAAGACTCTGTTTCTTTGGAAAATGGTAAGAAAGAACCTTCATCATTACCCACTGAGAATGGCTTTCACAAAACTAAAGTTGCCGTTGCTGATAACTCAAAAAGAAAGGAGTCAACGTTAACAAATGGATACTCTGATATTCAGACAGTTGATATGCATTCTGTGAAATCAGATCCTCCAGAAGATACTGATAGAAGCAGGGTAATAACAGGTAGAGGGCCTGACAACTTTAAGCAAGAAAGCAATGGCATCAACAGCCAACCTAAATTATTGGGAAATAAGAGAAAGATACGGGAGGTTCCATGCATTTTGCTTGCCCAAGATGGTCAGTCTCAAGCAAGAGTTCAAGAAATGAAGGACAAGTATGACATAATGAAACTCATCTTTTTTTTCCTTTTTTTATTTTTTAATTTTTTCTTACTAATTTTAGTTTAATATGTTAAATAAATATTTTTTTTAGTGATGCCTAAGCATTTTTTTTCCTGGTGTATATTGATATGTTTTGTCTCATACTTTTGAATGTGTTTTTTATTGCTAAGATTGAGACTTTGGTAGTTGGGTTTGGACTGTCAAAGTTAGTTAATGTTTGACATTGTTTTGTTAAAGTCTTAATTCTGTTGAGGCTTTGATATTTGTTTTTTTTATTGTTTCGATAACCTTATTGGTGGGGAAGGGCATATAAGAATCGGTTACATGTCTTTTGGCATCCCCGTCACTTAGCCATTCCCATCTGAAGGAAACATTGTGCAATCAATAATGTTAGTGGATGCTCCACAATAACTTTTTTTTCCCTCATTTCATTATTTAATTATTTCTTCCTTTCCTTCTCTTTCTATTCAATACCTGACATGCTAAGATATGTTGATGATATATTTTTTCAGGATATTTTAGTCTTATTTATTCATGCTTTGCTGAAATCATGCTTGTTACCTTCTTTTTTCATGCCCAAAATTGTATACACACTTGTTCACATTTATGTATTTATTTCCTTTGACAATCAGTTCGACACCTCTACTTGCTAAAATATTCACTGTGTCTGATTCTGAATTTCTGATGCTGTTTTCTTTCTAAAAATTTCATTATATGCCTGATTCTGATACTATGTTTCAAAATATAACTCAGTCTTGGGAAAGAAGCAAAGTCAACTTTGAAGTTGTGTGGCTGGACAGATATGGTCTATGACTTCATGCGTTCTAGAAAGAGGTTACGTGCTCAAGAAGCTGGAAATTTAGCAAGTGGAGATCAAACAAGGTAAGTTTGATGATATTCTACATCGCTTTAAGCATTTAATCCATTGATTTTGTACACAAACGTGGCTGTAGCACAATTCTGTGAATATTTTCATGTTCATTATTACTTGTTGAGTATGAAAGAGTTTGATTTCAAACTATGACTATAGATGATAGGAATGAGACTCGAGCAATATCTGATGAGTCCAAGCCCAAAGCTAAGAAGTGGTCTGGCCCAATTCTGGTTTATCAAAGGAGGACCAATAAGAAAGAGTGAATGACGTGGCAGGAGTCTGTTTTGGGTGGGTGCGTTCCGGAGAGAGAGAGAGTGGAATTTGTTTGTTAGTTGGTTGCTTTATAGCAAGGGGTTTTGGCTTTTTAGGGGGTTATGCAGAATTTACATTTGGTTTCTACATTTGTAGAAAGGGCTAGGAGAATTTCTGTGTAGTTTTATCGTTGTAATAGTTTCTATTTTCATACATATACAAATTACTCCCTTTTGATCAATGAGTTTAATTCCTATCAATAGATACTAGCTGAAGGGCTGTAGGGTTCTAAAATCAAGCTTATGCATACTAGATGATACTTTAGAGGAGTGTGATTCACCATTAGATGATAGAGGAGACAATGGTGTATGGAACTTATCGATGATTTCATCTATAGTAGTCATGGCTTCTATTTTGTTATGGACTACGGTGATTGTTATTTGACTCTTACTGGTTATATAATCTTTGGCTTGGATGTGCACTACATGCAACGCAGGAAGTTGTTAATAGGAGATGCCAAGGAAGCTTTCATATCACAGATTCCCGAATCATTGAGAAAGGATCTGATTGAACGTCTCCGAACATTTAGCCAAGAAAAATTAAAATTTGAAGGACCTTGATCAGAATATGGTATGAGGTGATCTATTATTTCGTAAATTTTCCATTCTATAAGCCTTTAAATCAGTGATTTATGTACTAAAGAAGTTTGTGATTTGATAGTTTTCTATTTTATTTCCAAAATGTTGCAGCTGGTTGATCTGTGTTGCTATTGAGGCTTGGTGTGTATACTCTGTATTACTAACTATTGTAGAGATGGTGGTACCCGTACTGGAATGCTCAGTTTGGGTTTGTTACCAACTGACTCTTTGAGCTAGTGCTGGCAATAGCATTAGGAGAATGCGGAGACTGTTATCTTTCAAGCCTTCCCAACAGTGGCTTTGTTTTGCTTCTACTTGCTTCATGCATATTTGATATGGAAGTTCAGATTTCATGTCTTGGCATAAGTTTTCTTTCTCCATGGAGGCTATACAGTTCTATTGAATCTTGCGGTGAGCGTGTCAGGAATTCTATTCATTTTGTACAATATCTCTTAGTAATGTATTGGAGCAAAATCTTCCTTCTTATATAAAATTGCTCAACAAATTTTGAATCAAAGATGAGGCTGTTGGCTGTGTATGGCTTATTGATACATGCTATCAACAATATCACTGCACTTTCCGGTATAAATTAAGAAATTCATTCACTAAATGCTTTTAGCGCTTGAAAGAGAGCAATAACACCAAGTTTGAAGCATCTATAATTTAATCATGATAGGCACATCAGCACCTACATAACTTTGTACTAATATTAAAAATTGATGGAAATGAACAGAAATGGCATCTCAAGTTTAATAAGGTTCATTTCACACACTGTGTTGAGAATGTAGAAGCATAGTATAGGAATGCAATATGTTCACACTAAACCCCCGAAAAAAATATTGGGATTGAAGTCCCGCTGTGGCATGGAGCATGTATACATATAGAAGATATGTCATTTCTTATTTTTTATTTAAATTTTGAATTTAAGTTATTGTTTAATCAATTATACATTATTTATAATTTTAAATATTTTTTTGTTTAATCTATAATTCCTTTAGTTTGACTTTGTGATTAGCTAATTTGTTTTATGAGGCTTTTGATTTGAATTCTGGGTTGAGTCACCAACCACTATTTATACACAAAATAATTTTATTTTTTTACTAATTAAGCTTAATAGTGGGATATTAATAGGGTTAATAATTAGTCATGCAAAATTTTTTTTAGGTATAATAATAAATATCATTAATAGACTTCACCAATTTCAATGCATCAAGAAGTGGTAGAATTAAAAATTTGAATTAAAATTTCAAATTTAGAAACTTATTAAATAGGAAACATTTTAGAGTGGTTTCATTGTTATTATAGTTTTTCTTGAATGTAGCGAAATTAATAGACTCAATTTCCAAGGCAGAAAGTAGTGTCATTTTATATTTGTAATAAATGATTACCTATTTTCACACATATCAAGTTCAAATTTCAAAATTCAAATCTGAAGAGTGAAATATTTTGTAATGAATGCTGAAATCTTTTCCCTCTTATCAAATAAAAATTCAAATTTGCGATATTTCTAAAAGTGGAAAAAATTAAAGTGGTCTGTAGTATGAATGTGGATACTGGAGGAAAGAGCAACAGTCAGCAACTTGCCAAAGAATGATTTTCTTTTAGTATAGATATAGAAGATATATCATTTCTTATTTTATATTTAAATTTCTAATTTAAATTATCTTTTAATCAACTATACTTTTAAATATTTTTTTGTTTAATCTATAATTCCTTTAGTTTGACTTTGTAATTAGCTAATTTGTTTTACGAGGCTTTTAATTTGAATTCTGGGTTTTGAGTCACCAGCCACTATTTATACACAAAATAATTTTATTTTTTTACTAGTTAAGCTCAATAGTGGGATATTAATAGGGTTAACAATTACTCATGGAATTTTTTTTGTAGGTATAATAATAAAAATCATTATAGACTTAACCAATTTCAATGCATCAAAAAGTGGTAGAATTAAAGATTTGAATTAAGATTTCGAATTTAGAAACTTATTAAATAGGCAACATTTTAGAGTGGTTTCATTGTTATTATAGTTTTTCTTAAATGTAGCGAAATTAATAGACTCAATTTCCAAGGCAGAAAGTAGTGTCATTTCATATTTGTAATAAATGATGACATATTCTCCCACACATCAAGTTCAAATTTCAAAATTCAAATCTGAAAAGTGAAATATTTTGTAATGAATGCTGAAATCTTTTCCCACTTATCAAATAAAAACTCAAATTTGCAACGTTTCTAAAATTGGAAAAAATTAAAGTGGTATGTAGTATGAATGTGGATATTGGAGGAGAGAGCAACAGTCAGCAATTTGCCAAATAATGATTTTCCTTTAGTATAGATATAGAAGATATGTCATTTCTTATTTTTTATTTAAATTTCGAATTTAGATTATTTTTTAATCAACTATACATTATATATAATTTTAAATATTTTTTTGTTTAATCTATAATTCCTGTAGTTTGACGTTGTAATTAGCTAATTTATTTTATGAGGCTTTTGATTTGAATTCTGGTTTTGTTTCTTCCCTTGGGTTTACACTTTATAGGATTTTTTGGATTTTTGTTGGAACTCAACGTATCCTCTTTTTAACCGCACTGACGAAAACATAATTGTAATCCCTACATTATTGGTTGAAAATTTCAAACATTGGTTATGGTTCATTAAAATTTTATAAATGCAATTATGTCTAATGGTCGGTTTCCGTCAACGGATACATAATGGCTAAGCAAAAATTATGCACATATTCAACCATTGCCAACGTTATAATAAACACAATTCTATAATTAGTACATTATTGGTAGGATAAATTAAAAAGAAAACTTTGCCTTTCTAAATTAACAAACCACCTTATTCTATTCACAATTAACTTAACCGGAAAAATAAAAAGAAAATAAAAAGGATATACAAAGGATACATGATAAAAATCATACATAAAATAAAGAAAATTCATTATTTTTTTTGGATATACAAAGGATATTAGTAATTATGTTCGGTGGAGAAAAAAATAAAAAATAAAAAAATAAAAAAGGAAAGAATATATAATAATATATCATTTTTGTTATTATGAAGCCACAATTGTATGATGCATATTAAAAAGAAAAAAAAAAAAAGAAGCTGCAAAATTGAAAAAATCAAAAGAGGGTATCCCATATCTTCCTCCGTCTTCACAGGAGTGCAATGCTCGTCTCTTTGTTGAGTTGCTTAGTTCTGCGCAGTTCCTTGTCTTCTTTTTATTGTGCGGTTGTGTTGTTCTCTACAATGTGCATCTCTTTCTTTGATGAAGAGAAAAGTCATATATTCAATTTTCTCGACTCACTTTCAAGAGAAAAGGACGAAACTCAGTCTGTTTCTCGAGTAAGAGATGGATCAAACATTCCTATTTTGTGGATGGAACAATAAGAACATAGAGATAAGAAGGAATACCTGATGAAGGATTTACCATTGAGGGACTTTTCTTCGAAAGGTTGAGTGTAGAAGAGAGAGGTGAATCTGGACCCTTTAATCACAATCTGGACCCACATATGGTCATGTATGAGTCATATTTTTTGCTTACACGGGAACAAATGTGTCTAAACAGCACCAAATCAATACACATGCTAAAAACTTGTAACAATATAAAGAACCCACGATGATAAATTTTTAAAAAACAACAACATACATTCGGGGTCCACCAAAGACTTAAAGAATGAGGTTACAATAGCTTCGCTGCTTCAAACACTTGATATCTTGGCTCATTATGTGACTCCAAATTGTTTTTTTACGTTGACCTTAAATAACATGAATTTTTCATTAAGAACATTAAGTTTTCTTGGATAATGTTCCAAATCAGCACCTAAATAAAAAATTCCTTCAAAATTAAGCATAACTCGTGTGATGCACGGGAAAAAAAGAAATTTGTTTGTCTGTCTCATAAAAATTAATGCAAATCATAAAAATATATCTCTGCATTTTATTTAAATCAATACTTGTGGCTACCTAACTCCAACCTTTTTGTACATATAGAGTAAAAGAAGAAAAGCAGAATTTTAATTTAATTACAAAAATATATTTGCGGGCCAGTCCTCCGGACCGACTCCAATTTGCAACCTCTAATTGTCAGCATTATATAACAGCATGTAATAAGTTTTTATATTTATCCACACGAAAAAGTTTTTATATTTGCATCTAAGTTTTTATATTTTATCTCAGAGATGGAGATTCATTTATTACAGTCTGATTTATAAAATAATAATAAATATTTTTTTGCAAGGATTTGTCTCGTTAGTATTTGAATTTTACAAATTTGTATTTATAAAAATTAAAATCAGATTTAGGAATTTATTTATAAAAGAAGAAGGATGAAATTTTAATTTAAATACAAAAAGGCGTTAGTGGGCATGCCCTCCGGGCCGAGCCCAGTTTGCCTCATCTAACTATCAGCATGCAATATGTTTCTATATATATCCACAAAAAAGTTCTTATAGTCATATTTACGTTTTTATATTTTATCTCAGAGATGGACTTTCGTTTATTAAAATCGGATTTAAAAAATAATAATAATTAATTATTTTTTTTGGAAGGATTTGTGTTGTTTGTATTAGAAATTTTACAAATTTGTATTTACAAAAATTAAAATCAGATTTAGGAATTTAATTATAAAAGAAGAATGATGAAATTTTAATTTAATCATAAAATGTGTTGGTGGCCGGCCCTCCAGGCCGAACCTAGTTTGCTACTCTAACTATTAGTATGTAATAAGTTTTTATATTTATTCACAAAAAGGCTCTTATAATTGCGTCTAGGATTTTATATTTTATCTAAGAGATGAACTTTCATTTAATACAATCAGATTTATAAAATAGTTATTTTTTTGCAAGGATTTGTGTCGTTAGTATTTGAAATTTTATAAATTTGTATTTACAAAAATTGAAATCTGAAATAGAAATTTAATTATAAAAGAAGAATAGTGAAATCTTAATTTAATAATTAAAACGTGTTGGCAGGCGAGGCGGGCAGGCGATCTGGGCCAAGCCTAGTTTGCAACCTTTAACTATCAGCATTTTATGTAAATAATAATAATTATTTTTATTTATAATTTTTTTTTACTTTTTTGCAAAGATTTGTGTCATTAGTATTTTGATTTTTACAAATTTGTATTTACAAAAATTAAAATCAGATTTATGAATTAATTATAAAAGAAGAAGGATGAAATTTTAATTTAATTATAAAAAAGTGTTGGTGGGCCGGCCCTTCGGGCCGAGCCCAATTTGCCACCTCTAACTATCACCATGCAATAGATTTTTATATTTATCCTCAAAAAAGGTTCTTATCATCACATTTAGGTTTTATATTTTATCTCAGAGATGGACATATATTTATTACAATCTTATTTTAAAAATAATAATAAATAATTATTTTTTGTAAGGATTTGTGTCGTTTGTGTTTGAAATTTTATAAATTTGTATTTATAAAAATCAAAATCAAAATCAGATTTAAGAATTTAATTATAAAAGAAGAAGGATCAAAATCAGATTTGGTAATGCACCTTTCACCTTCAAACAGAATAATTAAAAACCTTACAATTCCAATATAAAAATGATAGTGGGACATTAATTTAATGTCTGCCACTAATACTTTAATCTCGATACTTAATTTACTTAAAACTTAATTTTTAATTATTTATTTATTTTCAAAATTGGCAAGCAAGTGAGAACACACGGGAGGCAAAGGATTAAGAGTCTGAATAGTTTGAAGGTTATAAGAAAATATCAAATGATGAGTTTTCCATTTTCAAGTAACATTAGTAAAGAACCTTCCATCTTCCAATATAACAATTAAAAACTTTCAGTTCCAATGTAAAAATTATAGTGGGTCATGAATTAGATGTCTCCCACTAATTTCTTAATTTTGATTTTTGATTTAATTAAAAACTTATTATGTAATTTTTTTTAAATTGACATGCAAGTGTGAATACATAGTTTGAACACAAAGCTGAAACTGCATGATTATTTTAAGTTAAGATTTTAATTTACTTTATTTTAAAGTATATTTTTATAATTTTAAATATTTTTTCGTTTAATTAATAATTTTTTATTAAAATTAAATTTATTTTATACATATATTTTTTCCGGTTTTATAATTAATTCTAATAGGTATAATAATTAAGACCAATAGACATAATAATTATTATCATTAATATGCTTAATAATTTCCCATGCAGAAAAGTAGTGGGTAATATTAAATGCTGAACCTTTTTTCATCTCTCAAGTTCAAAGTCCAAATTTATAAAGTTCAAATTTTAAGTATTAAATATTTTCCCTCTCAATAGACATAATAATAAATTAATAGGCTTAACAATTTTCTATGCAAAAAATAAAGGGAAACATGAATAGAAGTCTGTGCACATTCTCCAATCTCCAAGTAATAGCTTCTAGGTAATCATTCACGACATAGGAAATTATGTTAATTACACTCTTACATCAAAAAAATAAAAGTTTGATTTCTTTCTAATATTTTAATTTTAAAATTTAAAATTCAACATGATAATAGAATTAATTATACATACTTTCATTTAAAAAAATGTATACATACTTTTAAAAAATATTTTCTCTCTCTTTTAATTTATATTATATATATATATATATATATATATATATATATATATTTAAAATATTTATCTTAAGTATTTTCTAAAAAGTTTATCGTACGAATTTTGCTTCCTTTTTTGTATCATCATTTTAAGTTAAGATTTTAATTTACTTTATTTTAAAGTATATTTTTATAATTTTATATATATTTTTTCGTTTAATTAATAATTTCTTATTAAATTTAAATGTATTTTATACATATCTTTTTTCCAGTTTTATAATTAATTCTAATAAGTATAATAATCAAGACCAACAGACATAATAATAACTATCATTAATATGCTTAATAATTTCCCATGCAGAAAGTAGTAGGTAATATTAAATTCTGAACCTTTTTTCATCTCTGAAGTTCAAAATTCAAATTTAGAAAGTTTAAATCTTAAGTATTAAATATTTTCCCTCCCAATAGACATAATAATAAATTAATAGGCTCAATAATTTTCTATGCAAAAAATAAAGGGAAACAAGTAATAGCTTCTAGGTAATCATTCACGACATCGGAAGTTGTGATAATTACACTCTTACATTAAAAGAGTAAAAGTTTGATTTCTTTCTAACTTATTTAATTTTAACATTTAAAATTCAACATGATAATAGAATTAATTATACATACTTTTATTCACAAAAAAAAAATGTCTACATTCTTTGAAAAAATAATTTTTCTCTCTTTAAGTATTTTCTAAATATTTCTTTACGAATTTTTTTTCCTTTTTGTATCATTATTTAAGTTAAGATTTTAATTTACTTTATTTTAAAGTATATTTTTATTTATTTTTTTCGTTTAATTAATTTTTTTATTAAATTTAAATGTATTTTATACATATCTTTTTTCCAGTTTTATAATTAATTATAATAGGTATAATAATCAAGACCAATAGATATAATAATTACTATCATTAATATACTTAATAATTTCCCATGCAGAAAGTAGTGGACAATATTAAATGCTGAACCTTTTCTTACTTCTCAAGTTCAAAATTAAAATTTAGAAAGTTTAAATTTTAAGTATTAAATATTTTCCCTCCCAATAGACATAATAATAAATTAAGTGAGAAACATCTATCCTTTTAAAGGATATAAACTTATACCATTTTAAATCATAACCGTTGATTTCTGTCCATCAATGGTTATAATCTATTGGGTCAAACTTAATGGGCCAAGTTTATTATTAATTAATTAATAATTTTGATCCAATAAATTATAACCATTGATGGACAGAAATCAACGATTAGGATCTAAAATGATATAAGTTTATATCATTTAAAATGACAGATGTTATTCCCATAAATTAATAGGCTTAACAATTTTCTATGCAAAATATAAAGGGAAACATGAATAGAAGTCTATGCACATTCTCCAATCTCCAAGAGCTTATAGGTAATCATTCACGACATAGAAAATTGTGTTAATTATACTCTTACACCAAAAGAATAAAAGTTTGATTTCTTTATAATATATTTAATTTTAAAATTTAAAATTCAACATGATAATAGAATTAATTATACATATTTTTAAAAAATAAATTTTTTCTTTAATTTATATTATATATATATATATAAAATATTTATCTTAAGTATTTTCTAAAAAGTGTAAATACAAAGCTGAAACTTCATAAATCTGCCACAAAAAGAATTTAACATGATGAGTTTCCACTTTTTCTGCCACAATTTGGTATTTAAGAAAATAGGAAACACCGGGTACGGAGATCAATTTTTGACTTGCGACATCTGTAGCTAGACTTCTAAAAAAAAAAGTGACAGATGGAGGGAGTATTTTTTTCATATTTTTTTTTATTTTGACTATAAAGTATCTTTATCTATTTAGTGAAAGATTAATTTTTACTATAATGTTAATTTATTTTTGATTATAAGAATTTTCAGTGGGTTTTAAATCATTACGTTTATATGAAATTTAGTTTGCTAACTAAACGTATCTCATAATTAAAAAAATATATATTTAAGAAGTCTCTTATGTTAGAGTAATAGTATCATTATGTTTACCGGAACAAAAATGTGTCATTGTACAAATTTTTTATTTCATAAAATACACAAAAATCAAATGTAGAACATTGTTTTATGAAACAAAAGAGAGAGAAAAGATTGAATTCGTAAAAGTTAATAGTAACAACTGATCTGTGGATAAGAAAACTATATTTTAAATAAGATGAGGGTTATATTGATAATTTTTTTTTTTTACAAACTATACTGAAAGATTTTCGTACCCACTAAAAGATGTTAAATTTTTTTCCCAGTATATCAACTTCAAATTTTAAATTTTAAAAAAAGAAGTGAGATATTAATACATATGTTTGCTATTAATTAATGCTGATCTCTTTTCTTTGGATCTTTTGATTTTTCGATAAATATGAAAAAAACATTAAATGTTTTTTAACATAGGACTCTTCGTATCTCCAAAGCTAGTAATTAACCTCCCATGTATTTTTCGTATTTCAAGAATTTGTACAGGGAAATGGTTAGAACTCAAAATAGCATTGTATATTTACTACAAAAATAAAACAACATTGTATCATTGAATTATATTTTTAAAAGGCAAGGGTGCAAAATAAACAATTAAATACTAAATAGTTGCATGTTTTCTAAATTTTTTTTTGAAAATAAAAAAATGAATTATTGCCTTTATTAATTGCATTCATCAGGTCACATTAATTGTGCATAGAATTAGTTGCATGTTTTCGCACGCGTGAACTTAAAGCTAAATGTTTACTTGTTAAATAGATAAGGATTTAATTTAGCCTCAATCTTCTAAAAAACAACCATGCATCTCGAAAATCACAATTGCCCTTCTATGCAAAGATGTGGTGGGTGTAACAGCACGTTGTACACCGGTATTGTTAACATTAATTATGATATTAAGCGCAGTTACAATCACAGCAATTCATTTATAAAAATTCGAATAAACTTTTTTTGATTATTACGCGAACAGTAAAAGTTTAAAAAGCGTAATAATTAAAAGCTATGATCGTAACTCAAACACTAGCGGAAGACTTACTTAAACTATTTATGCACTTTACTTTACTACATATAAGACACTAAGGGGTTCCCATAAATCCACTTAGCCAATTCCTCACTTTTACGTTTTTAACAACTTAACAAGATTCACTAATTAGTTGTCTACGAACACAAAACAAAAATCCAAACCTAGACTTCAGGTCATTCTTTTTCCTTATTCAATTACCTTTCTAACAAGCTATCACACACTCGATTCCGAGCTCATTAGCTCCGGTTATCGCCGTTTGAAGTTGGACAAATAACATTGCCCACCAACTCCAAAATAGCTCAAAACCTCCAATACTCACCGAATAATCTGCACCTAACTACAAAACCACTGCCTCTCAAACTTTTACACCATAAACTAGATACCCCAATCTTTGATTTGGTATATCGTATGCTTAATTTGACCAAGTAACGAAGCAAGAATTAATTTCCCAAAACAGACCCAGATCTGACCCCTTGTACAGGCCAGAACAGGGCAATTTTTTGCTTTCTTGTGCACAGATAGCCAATCTTGAGAGCCTCCTCCATTTGTTCATATGGTCCTGTATTGCAAATTTTTGGAACAATGGCTCTTGAAGCTTGGTTTTTCCTTACTAGTCCTCTGACCCAACTTACCAAAGTTGCTTCTTTATCATCAGTGTAATCATCTCCAACTGGCTTCTTTCCAATTAGTAGCTCAAAGAGAACAACCCCAAAATAGTATACATCATATTTTGGTGTTGGGGAGTCAAAATTTGGTTGAGAAAACTCTGGTGGAACATAACCAGGTGAACCACGTGCAATCTCCTCATCCAAGCCATTTCCAAAATTAGACAATCTTGGTTCCAGATCATAGTCCAAAATAGGTGTATATTAGTGACCACCAATAGAACTACATGGTTTATCTTAGCTCAAATTCTTTTAGCTACATGGCGCTTGTTTGTTGGCGTAGACCTGGTGGTAACAATTAGCATATGGAATTAGTACTGAATTATGGGGAAAGATCTGTTTATAATTTTTTTTACAAATTACACTAAGAGCCTGTTTGTATCCTCTTATTTTTAAATTAGAAACTAAAGCTAAAAAAAGTTAAAAACTGCTTGGTAATTAGAAAAAAAATTTAGCTTAAAAGTTACTTAAAACTCATATTTCAAGAAAATTATCTCTCTATCTATCTTTATAACTATTCATTTTAAAAAAAATCACACAATTCAAGAAAAACAGATAAGAACTTAAAAAAAGAACTTTTCATTATAAGAATTTTTTCCAAAACCTATGTGGCCTAACTTATGCTTATAAGTAACTTCTAGCTTAAAAATGAGAGGATCCAAACAGATAAAAATATTTAATTTTTCATATTTTGGCCTCCCATATATTATGTTCGAATAGAGAAAAAAAGTTTAATTTTTAGCCCCCCATAGCACTGCACAATATAATATGAAGTTCCAAATCTTATGTTGGATGGTAGGTAGTGTGTGGAAATTTACTCTCCTTTTATTCTACTAAATTTCCGATCCACTATTTCGTTTCGTCCGAATTGGAATGGAAATCTTGACTAATTAATAATGAGTTTTATATTTCTTTCAACATCGAGCACTGTCGGACCCTTTCGGAAGCAGCTCTCCCAAATCATTTTTTCCATTCACAGGGCTCGAACTCGAGACCTTTGGTTAAGGGGCCCAGGCTCCTTACCACCAGTGCCAAAGGAGTTTGGTGTGGCAATCACTAATTTAATTTCATATATATGTGGGTGTGGGTATTGGGTTATAACATTTTATTTAGTGTCTTTATTGTTCCTTTCATATATCTATTTTGGAGTCTTATTTATTTTTTATTTAAGAATTTCTTCTTCTTCTTTGTTAATCAAATAAATAGTTTAGAGAAATTACATATAAGTTAATTTAACTTATAAGAGTAGCAAAGGACATATTGAAGTAATAGTAGACACTCACTTTTACTTATTTAATTATTGACGTTGAGAGAGTGTTTGGTAGAGAGAAAAAAATTATTTAGAAATTATGATTCTCGAGGATACGATGAAAAAGTAAATTTTTTAGAAATATTACAAAAACTTTTCTAAATTCCAGTTGTCATAAATAGTCTGGGAATCTTTTCTTGTGAAATGTGACTATATAGTTTTATTGGGAAAGTTCTTTGGTTTGTCTTTTTACAGATGTTATAAATATGCTTTACATACAAAGTTTAAATTAAAAGTTTGTCATTTTTTGATTTTTAGTTACATTTCTGATACTTAATTATCCTCTTAAATTTTTAATATGTATCAGCATCTGTGTCTTCTTCAAATGCTTTCAACTGAAATACCTCTTATGAAAAGGTTCTTTCCAAATTATATCTCTTTGGCAATGATTTTTTTTCCTTTCCTTTCTTTGTTTTGAATACCAGTCATGTTGAATTGCGGCAAACATTAATGTCAGTAAGTGCGAACTGCCACATGATTGAGCGTTTGTTTTGTGAGTCTTCTAAAACAGGTTAGTTAGTTTAGCAGTTATATTTTCCCATATAATTCTCTTTATATCTCTACTTATCTGCTTTTGATTGTTAGGTAGAGATGACAGTTTGAAAACACAAACCTGTGTTGAGCTGGTGGACAATTGTCCTCACCTAACTTCTTTATCTCTTAGAGGGTTTAAGCTACATGATTATAAAGTTCGTGTGCTGGTTAAGGTATGTTCTTGGGAAATTCTTAACTATTGTATATATTGCCACTACAAAAAAAGGGTCAATTCCAGGTGGTTGGTTTTGCTTTCTTAGGCGGTTCAAACCGCCTCCAATAGAAGCTTTAAGGCGGTCTGTTGACCGCAGCCTTTAACTCTGCCGCAAGACAATCTGAAGCGGTTTAAAACAACCGCTGGAATATCTGCCTCTAAACGATAATATGACGCGGTTTATGCACCTGCCTGAAAAATATACTTCGCAACGGATTTTATAACCGCCTGTGTTGTACTTTATCTGTTGATTTTTTTAAACGACTCCAAAAGATACTTTCCAGCGGTTTATATACCTACCTAAAGCATATAATCAGAGATGGTTTTGAAAACCGCTTAGAAATATCAATTTTAGGCGGTTTTGAAAACCGCTTAGAAATACCTGTTTAGAGAAAGCGAGGATAGACTTATCTTGGTTTTCCATCTATACATGATTTGAAGCCACCATTTCTTATTTGAATTTTGGATTATTAATTTTAGAGGAGGATATTCTTACTACCTAAATTTTCTACTACTAACTTACTACCTATCTAATCACCATTGAATTAAAGTGAGAGAATGTTAAAAAAAATTTAGAAAGGAGAAAATGTTGATCCAATGGTGATTAGATATGTAGTGAATTGGTAGTAGAAAATCTTGGTAGTAAGAATATCTCTCTCTTAATTTTAAGCTAGATGGCATTCTCCTAGTTTGGATTATTTTTTCCTCTTATTTTTCTTTATTATTTTTTTAAAAAAATTTCTCTTATGTATTTTTCTCTCTTTTTTTATCTTTAATTTTATTCTATTTTTTATATAATTTTATTTTTAAATTTTTAATTTCTATTTTTATTGTTAGTGTTTTTGTTTTGTCTCAATCTTTTCTTGCTTTTCATTTGGGTTCATTGGCCGCCAATCCCAACTAGTATGAGATAAAAGTGTTGTTGATGGCATTCTCCTATTTCTCACTTTTGTCAGCAAAAAATAAAAAAACTCATTTCAAGGGCCATTAGTTTCAACCTGTTCATGCAGGGATTTCGGAGATTGAAATATGTTGATTTTTCTACATCCTATTAAATCACTGGAAGCTTCTTAAGGTTTGTTAATTGTTATTCTTAACAGGATCTAACAAGAAACCTTCACATTCTGTGTATCTGTTGAGATTATCTCTTCGCATCTGTTTTGTTGGTCCCATTATGTCTTCTGTGTTATGTGCTGCAGTTACATTGAGTCATTTGATACTGATATGAACAGTAGATGAGTCTTCCGTCACAATTGAGCTCTCATAGTTCAGATGGTTTGATATTTTTGAGTACATCTGAAAGCAGCTACAATAGTGATCATGGTAGTGGTAATGAAGACGGTCAAGATGCCAGCTATGTGGTTTATGAGGAAAGTTTAGATGAGATAGACTTCTTGTCCCTGTAGGGGTTGTTCATTGTTTGGCATTAATAAAAGGACAAATTTAGTGAACATGGTACTCTCTCTCTCTCTCTCTCTCTCTCTCTCTCTGCAAGGATAGATTGATTAGCTTTGTTTCTTAGTTGTGGGCCACTATGATTCTATGCATTGCTGTTAAAATCTCGATTTATCACTACGATTTTACGATTTTTTTTTCACCAGAACGATTTTACTAATATTCAAAACGCTTTTACGTTTATACGATTTTTTACCTTACGATTTTACATTTTACAATTTTTTAATCTCCTTCCCATTTTACTTAAGATCTCAATTTTAACGACCTTGATTCTATGAGCTAGTTTGGAAGGCTTATCTAGGAACAGATATTAAGATGTTTTGGTGAATGCCATGGCTGACATGTAACCAGTTGCATCTAGTCTGTGTATCCTATGTTGTGTGGTATCACTATAATGTAGAACTTAAAATAAAAACAACTATTTTCTTGTGGAGAAGACAAAACTTGTATTTCTCTTTTTTTTGTTATATATTGCTTACAATATGGATTAGTTTATATAGGCAGTAGATTGCCTTTTCATGAACCAAACATTAAATTAGCCATAAACCACAAAACTAAACTTCCAACTCTTGGCCTCTCTAACTCTTGGCATTTCACTTTCTCACAACTCTTGGTCTTTCACTTTCTCACAACTCTTGGCCTTTCACTTTCTTACAACTCTTGGCCTTTCACTTTCTTACAACTCTTGGCCTTTCACTTACCTAAACACATGACTGCTTAATTAAGACTATTAAATATAAAACTAACAAAACATTTAAAGTTTATTCAACAATTCTCCTTCATAAACTTAAATGGTTCTGCCATCTTTCATCCCAAGCATCTTCTTGCAATTGTTGAGCAGCAACGTCGGCAGTGGCTTTGTGAAGATGTCCCCGACTTGCTCTTGACTGGTCACGTGTGTTAGCTCCACATTTCCTTCCTTTACTTGATCCCGGATGAAGTGAAATCGGACGTCAATATGCTTGCTTCTTTCATGATTTACCGGGTTCTTGGCTAGCTCTATAGCCGACTTATTGTCAATTCGGATCACAGTTTGACCGACTTGTTTTTCCTCCAACTTGCTTAGCAAATTCCTGAGCCACATTGCATGACAAACACACCAAGATGCAGCTACATATTCAGCTTCACATGTCGACAGTGTCACAATAGGTTGCTTCTTCGAAATCCAGGTGAATGCCGTGTTGCCCATGAAAAACACATAACCAGCCGTGCTCTTTCGATCATCTACGTCTCCACACTAATCACTGTCAGAATATCCAATCAACTTGTATTTTGCCGAGCTCGAGTAGTGTAACCCGTGTGAAACTGTACCTTGAACATACCTTAGAATTCTCTTTACCGCCTTCCAATGTGTGTATCTCGGCTCCTCCATGAACTGACTTACTATGCCGACACTTAACGAGATATCCGGCCTCGTGCATGTGAGATAACGTAGGCTTCCCACCAAACTTCTGTACTTGCTTGCATCAACACGGTCTCCTCCATCAAACTTAGAGAGTTTTGAACCGGGTTCCATTGGTGTTGAAACTGGGTTGCAATCTTCCATCTTGTACTTCTTCAAAATCTTTTTTGCATAAGCCTCCCGTGACACGAAGATTCCCTTCTCATTTTGTTTTACTTCCAAACCAAGAAAGAACTTCATCAAACCGAGATCTGTCATTTCGAACTCTCTTGTCATTGTGCTCTTGAACTCTTGTATCATCTTGGCATTGTTTCCCATAAAAATGAGGTCGTCAACATAAAGAGCCACAATTAAAAAGTCTCCTCCATTTTTCTTGACATAAACAGCATGTTCATATGGACATTGTTCAAGTCCATTCTCCTTGAAATATTTGTCAATACGAGCATTCCATGCCCGTGGTGCTTGCTTCAACCCGTAAAGTGCTTTCTTCAATCTCAGCACCTTCTTCTCTTCTCCTGCCTTCATGTAGCCCGGCGGTTGTTCCACATAAACTTCTTCTTCAAGAACACCATTCAGAAATGCCGACTTTACATCCATTTGATGCATTGGCCATCTGTATTGAGCAGCCTGTGAGATGAGTAGCCGAATTGTCTCCATCCTTGTGACAGGGGCAAACACCCCGTCATAGTCAATTCCAGCCTTCTGCTTATAACCTTTTGCAACTAGTCGAGCTTTATATCGTTCTATCTCCCCTTGAGCATTCATCTTCTTCTTGAACACCCACTTCACTCCAATGGGCCGACTTCCTTCTGGTAGCTCGGCTAACTCCCATGTGTTATTTCGGTCAATGGCTTCTATCTCCTCATCCATGGCATCTTGCCATTTCTTATCTCGGATGGCTTCTTCAAAACTTATGTTCTCAGAGTCTGCAAGAAGACAAACAAAATGTACCTCACTTGTTGACTCATATATGTCTTGTATGCTTCGCATCCTGTGTTGTCGTACCTCATCTTCATCATCAGAAGCTTCAGGACTTGCCGGGTTGATAATTTGTGTTGAGATTCCGTCTTCAAAGTTTACCTCAGAAGAATTGTTCCAGTCCCACTCATTTGCTTCATTGAGCTTTACATCTCTGCTTACTATGACTTTCTTGTTGACGGGGTCAAACAGCTTATACCCCTTTGTTTTTTCATCATATCCAATAAAAACATATTTCTTACTTTTATCCTCGAGCTTGGTTCTGAGCTGGTCCGGTATGTGTGCATAGGCTATACTGCCAAAAACTCTGAGATGAGCCACTGAAGGCTTTTGACCGCTCCATGCTTCCTGTGGAGTTTTATCATCCAAGTTCGAATGTGGACATCGGTTCTGCACATACACAGCACACTGCACAGCTTCCGCCCAAAACTCCTTTGGCATCCTTTTGTTCTTCAGCATTGACCGAACCATGTCAAGAATAGTCCGGTTCTTCCTTTCAGCCACGCCATTCTGTTGTGGTGAGTATGGTGCTGTTAGAAACCTCCTTATCCCCTGTTCCTCACAAAACGACATAAACGCCGTTGAAATATATTCCCCACCTCTGTCAGACCGCACCGATTTGATATAGCTTCCTGTTGCCTTCTCAATCATCACCTTGAACCTTTTGAACACATCAAACACCTCGAACTTCTCCTTCAGAAAGTAAACCCAAGTTTTCCGTGAGAAATCATCAATAAAGGAAATAAAATACTTCTTACCGCTGAAGGAACCCGGATTGATGGGTCCACACAAGTCGGTATGTATTAGTTCCAGAGGTTGCTTAGCCCGGAATCTTGCCATCTTCTGATACTTGGTCCTGGCATGCTTGCCAAGTACACAACTCTCACAAAACCTTCAAAGTTGATGCCAGGTAACCCTTCCACCATCTTCTTCTTTGCCAACTCGGTTAGACCACCATAATGTAGGTGACCAAACCGGAGATGCCAAAGTGACGCCTTATCTTCCACCTCGGCTTGTAAACATTCAACCTGTACACATTTCAAATTCAGTTTATACATACGATTCTTACCCATTTGAACTCGGACTATCAGCCGACCTCGCTCATCTGTCAAATATAATACCCGGTCTTTCATAATAACCGAGTAACCTTTCTCCATCAGTTGACCCATGCTTAAAATATTGCTTTTTAGGTCGGGTACATAGTACACATCTCGAATTGAGCCAATTAACCCGTCCTTTTGTAGGAAACAGATCGTACCTCGACCTTTTACCTCAACCTTTGAGGCATCCCCGAACGAAACATGTCCGGTTTCCACCTTTCTCATCTCCTTGAAGAAGTGCTTATGTCCGCACATGTGGTTGCTCGCACCCGTGTCAAGATACCACTCCATGTCATCGTCTGGACTTCCTTTACTGTGTGTCATTAACAAGACACCATCCTTCATCTCGCCTTCTGTGGCTAGGTTGGACGTCTCCTCCACCTTTTTCTCCTCTCTGCATTCTCTTGCGAAATGTCCGACTTTGCCACAGTTGTAACACTTGTCCGAGTTACAATCTTTTGCATAGTAACCAAACTTTCCACATTTGTAACACTCGATGTTTGAATAATGTGACCGACCTCCTCGTCGACCTCGTCCTCTTCCTCTCCAGTTTTGTTGATTTGACTGTCCTACCTCATCACTATACACTTCTTGACTTCGGCCTCGACCTCTACCACCACGGCTAGTACCTCGTCCACCGCGGCCACGTCCTCTACCTCGAAAATTTTGAGAATAGAGCATCTTCTCATCTTTAATTGTTGCTTTGGTCTGAAGTGTCTGCTCAAGAGTTTCCTCCTTCTTCTTCTTTCTTTGTTCATGCGCTTCAAGGGAACCCGCCAACTCGTCAATGGTGAGTGTAGACAGGTCCTTGGACTCCTCTATGGCACAAACCACGTTTTCGAACTGGTCTGTCAAAGATCTCAAGATTTTCTCCACCACTCTGGTGTCAGGTATATCTTCTCCATTCCGTTTTAACTGGTTCACAATTCCTTGAACCCGGGCAACGAACTCGGATACTCCTTCCGTGTCCTTCATCTTCATTCCCTCCAACTCGGCACGAAGGGTTTGAAGCCGGACTTGTTTAACCCGGTTAGCTCCTCTATAGACATTTGCCAAGATGTCCCAGGCTGCCTTTGAGGTCTCACAATTTGCTATCTTCTCGAACCCGGATTCGTCTACAGCTCGGAAGAGCATGAATAACGCCAACTTGTCTTTTGCACGCGTCTCTTTCAATGCTTTGGTTTGAGCCGCCGAATGGCCTCCAGTGTCCTGTGGTTCTACAAAACCTGCTTGAACATTCTCCCAAGCGTCATGGGATCCGAGAAGAGCCTTCATCTGGATGCTCCAATTCTCGTAGTTCTCCTTCGTCAACTTAGGTAGTGCCATATCACTCCCCCTCTCCATAGCTCTGATACCAATTTGTGGTATCACTATAATGTAGAACTTAAAATAAAAACAACTATTTTCTTGTGGAGAAGACAAAACTTGTATTTCTCTTTTTTTTGTTATATATTGCTTACAATATGGATTAGTTTATATAGGCAGTAGATTGCCTTTTCATGAACCAAACATTAAATTAGCCATAAACCACAAAACTAAACTTCCAACTCTTGGCCTCTCTAACTCTTGGCCTTTCACTTTCTCACAACTCTTGGTCTTTCACTTTCTTACAACTCTTGGCCTTTCACTTTCTTACAACTCTTGGCCTTTCACTTACCTAAACACATGACTGCTTAATTAAGACTATTAAATATAAAACTAACAAAACATTTAAAGTTTATTCAACATGTTGGAAACTACAGATAACATTTTGTGCTACCCTGATTTTATCGAAAAGTGGATGGTGCAACTTGATACTTGGAAGTCAGTTGTAGCATTGTTTGCAGTCTGTTTTCCATCTAAATTCAATGTTTATTTGATATGCTTTGTTCCCCTCTTGCATTTCCTAATGTTTGTGATTTATTATTTATTATAAACTAGGGGAGCGGCAGAGGAAGAAGGATTGCGACAGGGTAATAGACTGTGGACGGTGGATTTTTCTTTAACTTCGGTTTTGTCCCTGTCTTCATTGAGGTTCATTTACCGTGGAATTTTCAATCTGAAGGAAGGTTGGAGGTTGGTATCAGTTTTGCTGTCGGCCGTTGCTTCCTTATTTGCAGAAATGATAAGCATGCTGCCGCTATTGGTGCTCCCCCTCGCCTCATTTCTCAAAAGAAATATGCACTATTCCACTGTGGATTTTTTTTTAAGTCAAATTTGCACAATATTTTCAGTGATGTATTTTGTGCCTTTGCGTACTGTCTATCTCATTCTGCAACCTCAACCAATATGTTCTCTATGCACGTGGGGCGCAAAACTGTTCTGTAGTTAAATATTAAACTGTCCTTGGAGAGGATCCTCCCATCTGATTTAATTACATACAAAAATGACATTCCGGTACCTGTTTGCAAATATTAGTAAGATCCGAACAAGTTAGTTCAGCAAAGATGGCATGAGTAACACTGTGTATGTGCCATTGCAAGTGTCAACCGCAACTGAACAAAATGAGATTGGATAAATCTTAATCCAAGCGTGTAGTGTTTAGATACATGGATGCCTGATTAAAATGTTAATATTTGATGCGGATTTAAAAGAAATTCTTTGATATTATATAAACGTCTTATTCAGTTAAGATATCCATATTGAAAACATAGTATGCATGCGCATTGGATCTGATGGTTTTTTATGAATAGTAGATGTTAAATTTTTATAAATTTTTATGTTGTATTCTTACCGTTTTTAGTTAAATTTTAAATCAATAAAAAACAACTTTTATAATAACAACACAAATATTATTAATATATAAGTATTAATACTATTATTTTTTCAATCAAGTGACCGTATGAATTTTTGAAATTAGATTTACTTAAATTCATATTTTTTTGCATAATTGATTTAGTTATAATCGAGTTTAAACCAAACATTAATTATACTATTTGAATTTGTTATGTATGTAGGCGGATTTAGGGCGCTAGTGGCCCACCGCCCCCAAATTTAAAGAATTTTTTTAAATTATATATAAAATAAAATTTTAGTAATATTATTAAATTATTTATTTTAAAAATTATATAATATAAAATTATTCTCCATGACACCAAAAGATATCACACTACACTAAATCATGGCCTCATCTGCATTCCCATGGAAAAAAACCTCTCTCTCTCTCAATTTTAATAAATCTTCTCAGCTCATGTCCTTTTCTATCTCTATTTTTTTTATGAAATTAACAATGCTGCTATTATTTGATTGTTTTGTTTCTTGTTTTGAACGTTTTGTTTCGACTCATTATCTTCTCCATTGATTAACATTTTTTTTATATCGACATTCAGTGCGTTAATGTTTTTTAATGCTTTAATGTTTCATTAAGGATTACTTTCAAACTGAAAGAATAAATTGTGTTGGACAAATAAATTAAAAAAAAACATGGATGAACCAATAAATTAAAAAAAATCAAAACTCAAGGTGAAATACAATAGAGCATAACAACATATTTATTGGGGACTTGTAATATTTCAAATTTTCAAACGCTTCATTTACTTATCTGTTAGTGTATTTTCTTAGTCCGTATGTTCTTATTTTTTGGACTCTGAGATCTAGATGTGTTTACTTTTCAATGTTGGTTAGCTTACTGGAGTGTTGTTCTACAATATATCTTGATGATTAAACTTGAATAATTTTACTGGATTCAACAGCTTGTCCAAGACATCATTTAGGTACAATGCATTTCCACATACATTTTTTAATTTATTTACTTATATATAATTTATTTAAACATTTTCTGGATCTATTTTTATTGTAGATGGGTTTAACAATATGAAAACACGTAGAGTAAGAGTCAATTGAAGTGATCTTAATTTTTGTAATATATTTCTTTCAATTTTTTGCAGATTAGGTCTGTATTATATTTGAAACACTTTTATTTATTAAGAAGTATTTTTATTTTTCGCCCTTTTCAATAAAATTTCTGCGATTATTTGTTTGGATGTGAGACGATAAGGAGTATCAAAAATTAGGGTGATAGGAAGGTCATAGTTGCCATGTTCTCATAGAAATGCATGAACTCAATACTGCCTAATCTCAGCTCAACTTGTGAAAAGGATCATTCAACATTTCCATTCGGTTCAGCAAAATAAGCTGTACTTTGGGCTCCTCTCTCTCTCTCAATCGGTTTAGGTAGCTAGCATGTGGGATTTGAAGTTGGTCCCTCACTTTTTAAGTTGAAAGGTTACCACTTGAGTCTTTAGCTATTGCTCAGTGGCTGCACTTGAACCCGTTCTAGCATATCGAGCTCCTTCACATTCATGTTCATTTGGATTCTTAAAAGAATCCGATTTTTTTAAGGGAAAAACTTCTCTTATGTAACATGTGTTAACTTTCTTTCCTACATACCTTTGGTAACTGTGTCACATTTTTTTTCAGATGGTGGAACCCACAAATTTATCTCTATGACGTAAGATAACTTATCTCATTTAACATTAGATTAATAAAACCCTTTTTATCTCTATGACGTGACCAACATAAATTGCACCTTGTTATGGGGAAATATTAGTCCTTCTAATGTGTTGCTTCACGTGATAAGACAAACAGTCCTAAGGGCTCAAAATCCCAAACTGAAATGGATTATTATTGTCACTTACTAACTAGAGGGTCCACCATGGTAGATTACTGCCATTGTCCCTGGTGCCTACATTGAGAATGACCCGCATTTTATATTTACAACTCAGTGAACATAAATTAAATTAAGTCTCTCTTAGGAAAAAAAGGGAAGAAAGGAACTTTTTTCTCTGTTTCAAAGTCAAAAAAATACACTTCATTCTATCATGAAACCCAGCTAATCCATTGAAATGGTTATTATCATATAATTTTTTTTTGTTATTTTTGGGACTGGGAGGTGGGTTGAGAGACCACAATAATATAGTCTAGATCTTGGTAGTGACAGAGAGCTTTTTTCTTGAACCAACAACATTGATTGCCTAAAAAAATTGAGGAAAGTGAGACACTCATATTTTCCCTGAATAGCAATTGGATTATTTGCCAGTAGAAGTGATGGTATTTAGGATTCTACCTGAACATTGCCTTATTTTGATGGTGAAAGGATCCAAACTTTGAATTATATATTCGGACTTTTTTATTATAAAATTTTAGTATTTTTTGAGATTTCTCCACCTATTAATTGACTAATCCAGTTAAAACAACCCTTTACATTTGACCCAAGTGCTTCGTATTATAAAATGCTAGTGTTTAATTCAACAAATAGATCACCAATTAATTGCATAGTAAGTAAAATTATATTCAATAGTAATGTGAGCTATATACAATGTCAGTAATAAAGTAACATTAATAAATCATATGGACAAAGTATATATATTTACCTCATGTTTAGATTTATTTGATTTTAAAGATTTTTTTTTTTAAAGAAATCTGTCAATATAATTTTAATTATAAATTTTTTAAAATAAAATAACTTAACTTTAATTACTTAATTATTATAATATCAGAGAAGTTTGTGTGCTGAGACAAAAAAGAACAGGGGGTCCATTTTTCCTCGGATAATTATTATATCAAAATTCAAAAGGAGAAATTTCTTTGGTTTTTTTTTTCCAAGGAACCAAAAATGGTGATGAACACTCTCTCACTCAATGAAGAATTATTGAATTCACAGCAACAAATCATTGAGATATTAACCAACCATCATCCTCAACTGTATTTTAGTGCAGTTCCTTCCCATTTATGAAGCTCAAACCAACTACACTTCACTCCAA
Organism: Gastrolobium villosum; assembly: GCA_032173675.1. Taxonomy (NCBI): domain Eukaryota; kingdom Viridiplantae; phylum Streptophyta; class Magnoliopsida; order Fabales; family Fabaceae; genus Gastrolobium; species Gastrolobium villosum. The sequence goes on along the minus strand of JAVKPL010012626.1, from coordinate 23,566 downwards.
TACCAAATTCATGTTTTACCTTTCCTTACTGGTACAAAATGCTATGCATGTTGTGTTGTCTGTGCCTCATTTGAAGGGGGAAAAGCCCTTCTTAAAAAAATCAGTTTTTGTAGTAAAAAAGTCCTGCCACACAAGTAAAGCATCACACCTTTTCCACAATCTTAGAGTCTAGACAAACACACTCACTATAGTTTGCTTCTTACTTCGGTTGTTTCTTAATTTCTCTTTCTTTTTGTTGGTTTTTAGAGATCTGCAAAACCAGACAAGACTTCCTCACATTCTCTTTTTTCTAGTTCACAACATTTGTGTTACATCATAGTGAATTTGTTTCTTAGAAAGTAAACTGTTCTTTTTTAACCTTGTGTCCTTCTACGCTATACTATGCAGTAAAAAAAATGTTTTTCTTTTAAGTTCAACAAGATATGGTCATGCTGATTTTGAAGTTCTGAGAGGGGAGTTTTCTTTTGGCGGTGGAGGTTTTGGGGTTGCTGTTCTATATTATTTCTAAGCATCAAACATCACTCCTTGATGGGTTTGGGAGTATTTGGTTCTGTTCTGGTTTTGACACTCTTGTTCAAGCATTTGGTTTCTCAGCAACCAAACTGATAAGAGAAGAACTCTTGAAAGGAAACAAATGGTTATTATTATCAATGCTTCTGTTACAAACTTCAGCTTCTATTTATACAACAACAAACTAAACTAATTCACAACTAACCAACTACCTTATAACCTCCTAACTAACTGACTTACTGACCAACAAACTTCCCTAACTTCCCTAACTTCCCTTTCAACGAGTTTGATAGTCTACAGCCCAACTTGGAGCTCCAACCATCCTCTTGGGTCTCCTAACTTCCAAAGCGGTATCAGCAACCGTATCAGCAGCAACCGTATCAGCAACCGTATCACTCGTCCTCCCATCAAAAGGGACCTTGACCACAAGGTCCAAGTTAGGATAGAAATGTCGGAGATCTGCTTCTGCCTCCCACGTTGCATCTTCAAGCAAAGAATGGGACCATTGCACCAACCACTGATTTGTATTCGTGCCATCAAGATTGACAACTCGAACATCCAAGACAGCCACTTCTCACAGTAAGTCGAAGGCAAATCACATATAGGAAACTGAAAATGTTTTTCAATTCCAATTGGTAAGCTACCGAAGCTCAACACCTTTTTGATAGGAAAAGGACCATAATAACGCTTAGCAAGCTTAATTTCCCCTCAGCTACTACTTGAAGCTTCACCAAACTTCTCCAACTTGAAACTCCTTATCTTGTCGATGCCTATCTGCTGTGATCTTCATCCGATTCTGAGCTGCCAGTAAATGATCCTTGAGACTTACAAGTAAGTCATTTCTGTTGGACAACAAGGTGTCTAAGGCAGCTACTCGCACAGAACCCGTAGTGTAAGCTGGAATCAAGGTAGGTGACTTGCCATATAAGGCTTGGAAGGGTGACATTCCAATAGAAGAATGATGTGCTGTATTGTAATGCAATTCAGCCCATCCCAAGTACAAAAACCACTTGCCATTTTGATCATGACAGAAAGCTCTCAAATATTGTTCCAAATTATTGGTGACTTCAGACCATCCGTTTGGGGATGGTAGGCTGAACTCATCTTCATTTTGGAAGACCAGAATTGGCTGATGAAAACTCGGTCTCTATCAGAAATTAAGGTCTTAGGAAAACCATGAAGCTTAACGACCATATCACAAAACAACCGGGCAACAGAAGTTGCTGTATAAGTTGCAGGAAGTCAAAATGGGCATTCATAAACGATCCACTTTTGACAGAGGTAAACCAGTAATAAAATCTAAACTGAGATCTTCAAAAACATACAAGGAGTTCATATTGTTTTATGGCACTCCTTAACAAAAGCTGCAACATCCCTGCGCATGTGAACCCAATGAAATGAAGCTGTTAACCGTAAGAAGGTACGAGCAATCCCTGCATGTCCCCCTAAGGGTGAAGAATGAGCTTCACGCATTAGTGCCTGTCTCAAAGGAGAAGTGGGACTAATCACATATCTTCCCTTATGAAATAGGATTCCATCTTTAACCGTGATAGCATCATCCAAACAACTATGGTCACGGATCTGTTGATGTAATTCCAACAAATAACTATCAGTAGCATTTTCATCACGCAGTTGATCAACTAACTCATAAAGAACATGTTCTGGATGAGCACTGCCACAAGATTTGAAGATTTTTATATTCAATGGTGAAATCGAATCCAAGTATTACAGACATACTTTTGTTGTTTTTTCTGTGTTAATAGCTCTTTAAGACTTCGGTGATCTGTCTTGATTATGAACTTTGATCCCAGCAAATAATGCCGCCAACGTTTAACTGCTTCAGTGACTGCATAAAGCTCCCTCACATAAGTAGAGGCAACTTGCATTCGAGGTCCCAGTTTCTTACTGAAATAAGCAATCGGTCTGCCTTCCTGTAACAACACAGCGCCAACACCAAAATTGGAGGCATCAGATTCAATGGTGAAAGGAATAGCGAAATTGGGTAACCTCAATACAGGAGTATCACTCATGACAGATTTCAACTTGACGAAAGCTGCATCTGCATCAGAAGTCCATTGAAATGATTCTCCCTTAAGCAAATCAGTGAGAGGAGCAGCCAAAGATGCATATTGCTGCACAAATCGTCTATAATAGCCAGTCAATCCCAGGAAGCCTCGAAGCTGCTTCATGGTACGTGGAATGGGCCATTCTAACATAGCTGTAATTTTATGCGGGTCAGCTTTAACCCCTTCTCCTGATACCAAATGTCCCAAATATTCCAACTCTCCCAAACCAAAAGCACATTTGCTCAATTTCACATAGAATCCATTGGCCAGCAAGCATTCCAAGACTGTCCTCAAATGGTTCACATGATCAACCAAGGTAGCACTATATACAAGGATGTCATCAAAGAAAACAATGACAAACTTACGCAAGTGGATCTTAAACATTTGATTCATGGCAGCTTGAAAAGTGGAGGGTGCATTGGTTAAACCAAATGGCATGACCAAGTATAAGTATATTTCTGTCTTGAAGATTTCTTCATCATTAACCCTTATTTGGTGATATCCACTCCTTAGATCCAACTTGAAACATCTGTCCCCATATAATTTCCATCAACTCATCAATGGTGGGAATAAAATCATCCTTAATGGTGATGTTACATGAGTTGCCTATAGTCAATACACATCCTCCAAGTTCCATCCTGTTTCTTGACCAACAATACAGGAGAGGAGTAAGGACTTCTGCTCTCTCGAATGTAGCCAGAGCTCATGAGTGTTGTTTCTCAATTTCATTCTGATGATAAGCATATCGATAAGGCCGAACAGAAACTGGTTGGGCACCTTGCACTAAATGAATTGTGTGATCGCAGCTTCTAGGTGGTGGTAGCACTGCTGGTATGGTGAAAACAGCTTGATAAGCCACTAGAACTTCCCAAATAACCTTGGTAGTTGTCAACTGCAAGCCTTCTAATTCACTTGCAACTGGCGACTGTTCCATTTGGTGCAGCATTAAGGCAACTTGCTGTGTCTGAACTCCACTTCCTTGAAAAACTACTCTTTGTTTTCCCACCAGAAATTCCATAGTCATGGCACTATAATCATGTAAGACCCTGCCCAGTGTGGCCAACCAACCAATGCCAAGGACTATTTCCAACTCATGAAGATCAAGGACCCACAGATCAACTACAATGTGAATCTCATAACTTTTACTCTTCCTGTCACAAAGCATGACTTCACCATTGTTCAGCCTACTAGTCTTAAGTAATGGCAAGCTGAAAATTCTTAGCTTGATTAATGAAATTATGAGAACTTTTTGTTTCACCACCTAACAATGCAGAAAATTGCAAGGCCCGAGGGTTAGTCTCACCAAATAGAATGGAGAGCATCACCCCCAACCACTTTTGCCAACAATCTGCTCATCGAATTTTTAGTTTCTCAACAATTTCACCTACCATGAGCAACATCCTGGCCTTACAATTGTGACGAGAAGTCCACTTCTCATCGCAATAATAACAAAGCCCTTTCTCCCGTCGCTTCTGCATTTCCTCATGAGAGATCTTCTTGTATCCAGAAGAAGAAGGAGGAGCAGGCAAAGCTGGAAACACAGGTTGGGCCGTGAGCTTAGGATACTGAGTGGTTTGCAAGGCTTGCGCATTACTCACTGCGGTTCGAGCAACAAAATTCTTCGAACTAGCAGCGAAAGTGGTGCGCAGTTCCTCATGATGGGCAGAATATGCCAATGCCAATTGCATTGCTTGATGCAAGGAAGTAGGCTTATGGAACTGAATGGCACGGCGCAAATTGGCTTGCAAACCAGACAGGAAGAAACTAGCAAGTACCTTATCAGAGAAATCAGGAACCTGATTGATCAGTGATTCAAAATCACGAATGTAATCCGCCAAAGTACCCGTCTATGAGTTCTTTGTGTCTGAGTTCTTGAAGAAGATGGGGTTAACATCCTCTCAAGCCAACAACTTCTCTGCTTCTGTTTGTTCATAGCAAGGGGTTTTCTGTGATGCCAATAAGGAACATGTTGTTGACTTAATGCTTTCTGATATGGGCCTCTCTGGCCTTATTCCTGATACCACCATAGGCAAGCTCAGCAAACTTCAGTCTTTGGATCTTAGCTACAACAACATCACTGGCTTACCTTCAGATTCCCGGAGTTTAAGCTCTCTCAAGAACCTTAACCTCTCCTCTATTCAGATTTCTGGTTCACTGACTAACAACGTTGGCAAATTTGGTTTGCTAGAAAGCTTTGACTTGTCCAACAATAGTTTCTCTTAGGAAATTCCTGAAGCTATAGGCTCCCTTGTGAGTCTGTAGATCCTCAAACTTGACCACAAAAGGTTTGCACATAGCATACCCTCTGAGATTCTCAAGTGTCAATCTCTAGTTTCAATGGATCTTTCATCAAATCAACTTAATGGAACCCTTCCAGATGGTTTTGGTGCTGCGCTTCCTAAGCTCAAGACCTTGAATCTTGATGGGAATAATATTTCTGATCATATTTCAGATATCTCTGAGTTGAAATCCATTGTGAGTCTTAACATATCAAGCAATTCGTTTGAGGGTTCTGTCATGGGTGTGTTTCACGAAAGGTTGGAGGTGGTAGACCAAAGCAGAAACAAATTTCAAGATGAATCCCACCTTGATTTTGTTCACTAAAAATTAGAAAAGAAAAAAAAAATCAAGCTGAATATCACCTCGATTTTTTTTTCAGATTGTTGGGATAAATTTTAAATGCCCGTTTTTAATTTAATAGGTTTAGAAGTTTTGTTTTTAGGAATAAATGATGGTTAAGAGTTAGCCGTTTTCTAGCAGTTTTGATTTTTTAGTTTCTTGTGTCATTTAGAATATTAATTAGTCAGTTATGTCAATTATAAATTAATGAGGATGTTATGTGTGGAGTTATGTTTGGCAGAAACAAATTTCAAGATGAATCCCACCTTGATTTTGTTCACTAAAAATTAGAAAAGAAAAAAAATCAAGATGAATCTCACCTTGATGTTGTTTCAGATTGTTGGGACAAATTTTAAATATCCGTTTTTTATTTAATGGGTTTAGAAGTTTTATTTTTAGGAATAAATGATGGTTAAGAGTTAGCCATTTTCTAGCAGTTTTGGTTTTTTAGTTTCTTGTGTCAGTTAGAATATTAATGAGTCAGTTATGTCAGTTAGAATATTAATGAGTTAGTTATGTCAGTTATAAAGTAATGAGGGTGTTATGTGTGGAGTTATGTTGATCAGTTATGTTGGGAAGAAACAAATTTCAAGATGAATCTCACCTTGATTTTGTTCACAAAAATTAGAAAAGAAAAAAAATCTCACCTTGATTTTGTTTCAGATTGTTAGGATAAATTTTAAATGTCCATTTTTTATTTAATGGGTTTAAAAGTTTTTTTTTAGGAATAAATAATGGTTAAGAGTTAGCCATTTTCTAGCAATTTTGGTTTTTTAGTTTCTTGTGTCAGTTAGAATATTAATGAGTCAGTTATGTCAGTTAGAATATTAATGAGTCAGTTATAAAGTAATGAGGGTGTTATGTGTGGCATTATGTTGGGCAGAAACAAATTTCAAGATGAATCCCACCTTGATTTTGTTCACTAAGAATTAGAAAAGAAAAAAAATCAAGATGAATCTCACCTTGATTTTGTTTCAGATACACTATCTTATATAACATAGATTAGTTTTACCCATAAATCAAATCATAAAATCACAATAGATATCCATAAATGAAATCATAAATCATAAAATCACAATAGGGGAAAGTTTTTCCTATAAAAGAAAACCACAATGCAAGAACTTTATCACTCATTGGTTTGAAGTTTGAACAAGAGCTGTGTGTAGGGTTTAATATTAGCCACCCTTTAACTAATACTCCTATTTCGCCGAAGCCAAAAACCTTGTCACACACACACACCACCACAGTTGTCTTCTCTTTCCCACTTTCGCCGCGTTTCCACTTCGTAATCAGAAATCAAAGCTTTCTCAATATTCAAGAATGAAGGATAGTTTCTTGATCCAAACGGAAACTATGAATCCACCTAATGCTTCACCTGATAACACTCTCTTCGGGAGAAGGGTTGAATCCCACCCTGTCAAGAAACCACTCAAGGGCTTTTCCAATGATTTTCACCTCGATACCCTAAACCCTACCTCCTCTGAACCTCGACCACCTTGTTCACCTTCCAAGAAGCACGACGGTTCTGAATTATCCGACTATGGCTTGGATCCGGAGCTCAGCTTCGGGATTACCTTTCCAACAATAGTGAGTTTCTTTTCTTCTTCACTCAAATATTTCTTTGCTTTCTTACGGCCTTAGAAACTCGGTGTGGGGTTCACGCGCCGTTTGAAAATTCGGCATTCAAATTAGATTACGCTTATGGGTTTCTTTTCTTTCTTTTTTTTCGGTTTGTGTCCTTTCTACTCTTTTTCCCAGGTCATGCAGCTTTTTTTTGTATAACAAAAAATCTAAGTGGGGTTAGACACCGGTTTCCCACTAGGGTCAGGGAAGACCCCCCAACCTCTTTGAGGATTTTTGGGAGGGATTACGTATCACCCACCAACAAAGTCCTCACATTGGCCAGCGGGGTTTGAACCCACGCCCTTGAGGGGTATGGACCAAACCCTTAGGCTTTGTTTGGGAAGGGAAGGAAGGAAATTGGAGGGGAGGAGAAGGAAAGGGATCCAAAGGGGAGGGATGGGAAGGGAAGGAAGGAAGTTGGAGGGTATTCCCTCCCCTTGTTTGGGAGTTAAAAAAATGGTAAGGGAGGAAAATGGAGGATCAATGAGAAATTTTTACAATTTTATCTTTTTTCTAAAATTAATATAATTATAATATTTTACAAATGAATTAAATTTAAAATTGCTAAACAAAATTATTTATGTATTTTTCACACTACTGAAAAAGATCATATTTTTAACAAAAATTATACGTTGAAAATGACAAAAATTATGTCAAAAAAATATTTTTCCGTCGGAACACTTTTCATCGAAGGCGATGGAATTTTTATCCGATGAAATATTTTACAAAAATAAAATTTCAGTCAAAATTTTCTACGAAATTTAGTTTTCGTCAAAAGATTTGACGAAAATGATTTATTAAATATTTTAGACAAAAAAAATTCCATCAAAAGTTTTAATGGAAAAAAGAATTCCTTCAAAAATGTTAACAAAAAATTTTTCATCCAAAATCTTCGATGAAAATGTGTCTCAATGAAAATTTCAGTGAAAATATTTTTTCAAAAATTTTGAGGGAAATGCTTTTGTAAAAATTTCGACAGAATTTAGATTCTGTAAAGAATTTCGACGGAATATTGTTTTTGTCAAAAAAATTTGACGAAAATGTGTTCCGTTGAAAATTTTGATACAAATGTTTTTTATCGAAAATTCTGCTAAAAATATTTTTCTTAGAAAAATTTCGATGGAAATCTGTTTCGTAAAAAATTTCGACAAAATTTTTTTCGTCAAAAAGTATAACGAAAATATTTTCGTTGAAAACTTTTGACAGAATTTGAATTCTGTGAAGAATTTTGACGAATTCTTGTTCGTCGAATTTTTTGATAGAAATATTTTCCGTAAAAACTTTTTACGAAATTTTTTCAATAGAAATGAGTTTCGTTAAAAATTTTGACAGAATATTTTTTCTGTCAAATTTTTTTATGAAAATATTTTCTGTCAAACATTTTTTTACAGAAATGTGTTCCGTTGAAAATATTGATGGAAATGCTTTTGAATCGAAAAAATTGACGGAAATATTTTTCGTCGAAAATTTTCGTTAAAATGTGTTTCATTAAAAATTTTGACAGAAATTTTTGTGTCAAAAAGTTTAACGAAAATATTTCCGTCGAAAACATTCGACGTAATTTAAATTCTGTAAAGAATTTTGAAGAAATTTTTTCTGACAAAAATTTTCGATGGAAATGTGTTTCATTGAAAATTTTGATGAAAATATTTTTTGTGAAATTTTTTGATGAATATGTGTTTTTGTGAAATGTTGAGGGAAATATTTTGACGAAATTTAGATCATGTAAAGAATTTTCACAAAAAAAAAAAATTTAGTCAAATTTTTTTACAAAAATTTCTTTATTCACAAATTTTGATGGAAATGTTTTTTGTAAAATATTTTGACGTAATTGTTTTACGTCGAAACTTTGCGATAGAAATGTGTTTCTTCAAAATTTTGGACGAAAATATTTTCATGGAAAGCTTTGACGGAATTTAGATTCTATCAATAATTTTGGTTGAATGTTTTTTTCCGTAAAAAATTTATGTAAGTGATTATGACAAAATTTCTTACGTATCTAATTTCGTGTTTAGTGTTGAGGGAAGTTTTTAGATATATATGATTTTCATCAAAAATTTCATCACTATTTTTTACGAAATATTTTCCATTGATAAATTCTGTCGGTATTTGAGACTTTTCTAATAATGTCACATTTAAAAATGAGTCACATTTATGTAGTTTTCACATTTTAATGCTAAGGGTAGATAAGTAATTTTTAATATTTTTTCCCTGAAACCCTCCAAATCGAGTGAACTTAAATTTTTTGAAGAAGGGGGATTTTGGAGGGTTTAATAAAAACCCCCAAAACCTTTCCCTCATTTTTTTTAACTCTCAAACAAGGGAAGGGCTTCCTAGGACCCTCACTTCCCTTCCCTTCCCCTCCTAAAACCATCTCCCAAACAGACCCTTAGCCAACTGTGCCCACCTTTGTTGGCCAGCTTTTTATTATTATTATGCCAATCTTTGTGGTCTATTATTCTTTAAAGTGATTTCACATTTATGTGAAGGGTATCAACTCTTTTTCCCCTCCACATTAATGCCTATGTCATATTGTCAGTGAAAGCTTCTCGTGTTGTTGACGTAGATCTAGTTATATGTTGTGGACAATATTCAACTATTTGTATTCTTAATCCTCCGATTTTGTTTTGGTCTTGAATTCAAATTTTGTTCTACTATTGTGTTTTATGATTATTTTTAATTTCCCCATTCTGCGTGATAGCTTTGGCATTTGTATTATTTGGGCTTTACTATCTCTATAGGCTCTGTTAAAGAAAAGGATGATAATTATAATTTTCAGGGAGCTGGGTTGAAAAATCTTGGAAACACATGTTTTCTCAATTCGGTGCTGCAGTGTTTGACATATACGGAGCCTCTAGCTGCATACCTGCAAAGTGGCAAGCATAAAAATTCCTGTGAGAAACTCCCCACTTTTTCCATTTTTTTCATCCTCTACTGTGACACTATCCAGATTATGTTCATGGTGATATTTAATTTATTGTTCACTTTTTCTTTGGTTTACTTGACGCTGTTAAATGAGAAAAGTTGAATATGGTTATGTTTTCGTAATTTCTCCTGTTAGTTAGCAATGGTGCATATGTATGTGTGAAGAAAGTTTTTGTTATATTGATATGTAATTATATTTTATGATAATTGTAGGCCACATTGCTGGATTTTGTGCTCTGTGTGCAATACAGAATCATGTGAGGAGCGCACTGCAATCAACTGGGAGAATATTATCACCCGCGGATCTTGTTAGGAATCTACGCTGTATCCTTATGTTCTAAGTTTGATTTATGAATGAGCAATTAAGGTTCATTTTTTGTTCTCTTGTTGTTTTAGACATTTGATAAGAATTAGGCCACCTTTGTAAAATATTCTTCTTCCTTTTCCTATCTTTATGTGCTTTTAGTGCATGAATTCCTTTGAGCAATTAAGGTTCATTTTTTATTCGCTTAAAATTTGTATTTCCTGACATAAGATCAGGCATATCACGAAATTTCCGAAAGGAAAGGCAGGAGGATGCGCATGAGTATATGGTTAACTTACTTGAGTCGATGCATAAATGCTGCCTCCCTTCTGGAGTACCAAGTGAATCACCTGGTGCTTACGAAGAGAGTTTTATTCATAAGATCTTTGGTGGTCAACTCCGGAGTCAGGTAATTGTTTCTTGATTAGTGGTGGAATTTTTAAGAGTGATATCATTACTAATGGAGGTTCAAAATGGTTCAGTTGGCATCTAATAAAATCTGAGAATCTATATGAAATATAAAACCATTAATATGGCATTCACCTAACAACTTAAGATTTTGGGTTGAATTATTTCTTTACACTTTGATGTATGATTACTCTTTTACAACAACTCAAATAGTTTTTTGGTTGGTTTTGCCAGGTGAAATGCCAGCAGTGTTCTTATGGCTCCAACAGATTTGATCCATTCTTAGATTTAAGTCTTGAGATATTCAAGGCAGATTCTTTGCAAAAAGCACTTGCAAATTTCACTGCTGCAGAATGGTTGGATGGTGGGGAGAGGCAATACAATTGTCAACGATGCAAGCAGAAAGTTAGGGCTCTCAAGCAGCTGACAATTCATAAGGCACCATATGTGCTAACAATTCATCTTAAGCGGTTCCATCCACTCGATCCTTGCCAAAAGATTGAAAAGAAGGTTCAGTTTGGTTGTGAGCTGGACTTGAAACCTTTTGTTAGTGACTCATATGTAAGCAATGTTCTTTTTTTAAGTTATATGTTATCTCACTTTCTGTGCAAATATCTCTTTGTTGTTATTCCAAAACTTGTGTTGGATAAGATGGAAAAATCATGGCCCTAATACTTGTTTTGCCTGTGGAAGGATTATTATGTTTAAAAGGACAAGCTTAGCAGATTTTTCACAGTTTTTTGTTTCAAAATATTTCCTATGCTGTTTGACTGCCTTCTATTTCTATCTGTAACTTATAATATGGTTATGTTACACTTCTTACTTTCAACTTCCTTCTGTTTAGCAGGATGGGGATGTGAAGTACTCTCTTTATGGGGTTCTGGTTCATTCTGGTTCCAGCACTCATTCTGGCCACTATTATTGCTGTGTTCGCACTTCGAATAACATGTGGTATACCTTGGATGACAACCGGGTAATGAAAATATGCCTATCTAATTTTCTTTTTTCCAGTGCTATGGTTTTTGCAATTCTTGTCAATATACTGAGAAAGTGAGAAGTAGTCAGTGTTTCTAGAGATGGGGGAACTAGAAAGAAGAGTAAATATTACATTGTAAAATAGCATTTCATTTTTTGAACTCTATTTAGTCTAATAATAATGGTTACCTATTTGGAATTTGACATTATTGTTGCGTCAATGTTTGTTTGTTTGTTTGTTTTTGGTGATTGGGTGTTGTCTTCCCTTGCAACTCTGAGATAACTCCAAATTCTTCATTGAGTTTGGTTTTTTGTTCTTAGAACTAGACAAGTACTGCTGCTTTTATGCATAGAAGTCTGATGAATTATATCAACATCAACAACACCTTTATCCAAAAAAAACTTGTGAATTATTCTATTGATGAATTATATGCTATGAAAATAAACTGCATAACTCGTGAATTATTGTATTGGTGACTGTTTTATGGAGGAACACTATCATGAAGCCACACTAGGCTGCCCTATTCTTGCCTCATATAAGTCACTAATCATTTTAACCCATTTTTCTCTATTGCAACAGGTGAGTCATGTCAGTGAGCGTGAAGTTTTAAATCAGGAAGCTTACATTTTGTTTTATGTCCGTGATAGAAAAAGTTTTATTCCAAAGAAGCCTGTTAACATTGTTAAGAAGGACATATTAGCTGAAAACTTGATGCAAGGTAAAATTCCTGTAGCGGAACTTTCTCCCAAGGCCCAGCAGCCATTGGACTCACCAGAAGGGCTCTCTGCTACTAAACCAGAACTTGAATGCATGTCGTCATTGGATCACTCCAGAAAAGACTATGCTGTCCCTAGTAATCTACAAAGTTTTGTTGCACCATCTGGATGCAAAATTGATATGTGCAATCAGAATGAAATTTCAAAAGAGGGCATGAAAGATTCTACTGCTATTGTGCCAACCTTCAATAATCCCCAGATATCTACCGGTAAACATGCAAATGACGGAACATCTTATTCTCTGGAGGTAAATAATTCCAAGTACTCTCACTACCCTCATTGTGCTAAAATGGTGCTACTTTAGTTTTCTTGATTACTGATCTGCGAATCCTCTTTTAGAAGAAATTTGTTGCAAAAGTTGATGTTGCTGCACCTCAAGATTCAATGTCAAACGGCACTAGCTCCATAATTTCACTTATTCCACTGAATAACGTTAACCATCAGGTTTCTACACTATCCCCTCTGCCTGCCCATTGCTTTTCGACTTATTGTTTTGATGTATTGACCAAACTTTTAAACTTTAGGTTGGATCCTCTACAACTAGTTCAGTGTGTGACAAAGCAGGTGGTATAGTGTGTGAAAATGCTGTTGGCTCTCAAGGACTGGTTCTTCATGACTCAGTAAATGGATCTTTGGATATGGAGTCTCTTAATCAAATGTTCATGAAAAAATCAAAAAAGAAGTTTTTGAAGTATCATGTATCAAGCATGCATGCCCGCTCATCGTTCCTTTTCTTGGCATACTTAAGCCCTAGAAAGAAGAGGAACCACAAAAGAAGTAAACGTCGCACGTCCGGTTTGAAGAATCCAAATAAAGGGAAGTTGAATAAACATGATTTCTCATCTGATGTTGGGCCATCTACAGCTGGAAAAGTTGATGAATTTCCCTGTGTGTCAAGTTGTTTTGAGAGTAGGGAAACCAAAGATGGTGCTAATTTTAAATCTAATGATGAGTCTCCAGTAGAAAATACTGCTGAAGAATTTAGGAAGAGGAATCACAAAAGAAGTAAACGTCGCACGTCCGGTTTGAAGAATCCAAATAAAGGGAAGTTGGATAAACATGATTTCTCATCTGATGTTGGGCCATCTACAGCTGGAAAAGTTGATGAATTTCCCTGTGTGTCAAGTTGTTTTGAGAGTAGGGAAACCAAGGATGGTGCTAATCTTAAATCTAATGATGAGTCTCCAATAGAAAATATTGCTGAAGAATTTAGGAAGAGAACTCAAAACTGTGCCATTCTTGCAACAGCAATGCAACTAGAAAATATATCTGGGTGTGGTTCAGTAGTAGACCAATTTGAAGCTAGACAAGCTGTTAGTCTGCAAGATGGTAAAAGAGATCAAATGCATAATAGTTTACTGAGTATGCTTACCCGAGGTCTGGAGGAGACAGTTAGTAAGATTCTATTGATTTTCTTTCCCAGTTTTTGTCTGATATAAAAAAAAACCACAAAAAGGAGGCGAACCGGAGCAGTGGTAAAATTATTCAATTATGATTGAAAAGCTACTTTATTTAGTTTATCTTAGTTTGTTATGTAACAGTTTAATACTTGAGTTACTTCCCCTCCTTTTTTCTGTACTTTTAATCTCTTGGCACCTTTATGCTTGACTTATAACATTTATGTTATTAATTTGTGTACAGTTGCAAGTTGGGATGATGTCGAATTACATTCATCTCAGTCCTTGGAGTCAAAGAATGACCAGATTGTCAGCATTGGATATGTAGGAGATGAATGGTGAGCTCGGTCACATGTTGTTCCTTTCTCTCTTGTTTTTTATTTATAGTAATTTGGAATATGTTGGTTTGGGCCTTCCTCTGTCATGATCGACTCTTGGCAGAAACATTTTTCCCCTCCATGGTTTCAAATTGAGTTTTTTTCTCTTTAAGGAGAGAAAATATGGTATTTTTTTTCCTTTTTGAATTGTGAAAAATTATCATTTTCAACGATTTATTTGTGGGATTAGTTTTTCTTATGTTATAAGAGATAATTTTATCTCCTACACATAAATAAAAGTGTGTGGGAGCCATATTTTCTTTTCTCTTATTTCTTCTAACATGGCCCCAAACACTTTTATCTGTGTGTATGAGATAATTTTATCTCCTATAATATAAAAATATTAATCTCTTTATTTGTACCTAAAAAGTTCTTTCTTCTTAATGGATCTCTATGTTAAATAATCACAGCCTAAGATTCTACTTTAGGCTTCTCTAATGTCCAAACAATGATGTTATGATTGCCTTTACATAATATGTTGCCTTGTATATTCGCTTTTTGACCTAGGAAACCTTTTAGGCTATTATTGGTATGTGTTTTTAAATGAAAATGGAATGGAGTTTGTTAGTGTATGCGGGAAGGTTTTTGTCCAGATTCTTTGTTAAAATCTGCTCTTCTTCATCCAGTTGTAATCTACCAAATATTATTATAGCTGGTAATCACAATGTTTGATATTTTGTGTGACTGTGACTGGACTATTCTAATGAATAACTTCATATTTATAAATTTGTATCTTTCTACTTCTAAATTTATAGGGATGAAGAATATGATAAGGGGAAGAGGAAGAAGATAAGGGGCTTGAAGCGCAGCTTTAGTGGACCGAATCTTTTGGGACCGGATCTTTTCCAAGAAATTGCTATTGAGAAATCCAAGTTTAAAAGGGTTAAGTTAGATCAATCTAGCTCAGGGAACCCGTTGAAGCGCAGCTATAGTGAACCGAATCTTTTCCAAGAAATTGCTACCGAGAAATCCAAGTTTAAAAGGGTTAAGTTAGATCAATCTAGCTCAGGGAACCCGTTGAAGCGCAGCTTTAGTGGACCGAATCTTTTCCAAGAAATTGCTACCGAGAAATCCAAGTTTAAAAGGGTTAAGTTAGATCAATCTAGCTCTGGGAACCCGACGTTTAGGATATGATATCCACAACTGATTGCCTTCTATCGTCTGTGGGCTTTTTGTAGCAATTATCGATTTATCAAACGCTGAAAGTGTAGTGAAGAGAGCACCTTGTTCTTTTTTTGCAGTACAAAAATTTTGTTTGCACGATTATTTTATTGTCTTTAGGGCCGAGCTGCAGTGTGATGGGTTTTCTATACAGTGGTGTTCCTGTTGGACAATTCTCCTTGTAGACAACAATTAGCAGTACGTTCGAGAAGTGAAAAATGTAACCCTTTGTGTTTCTGTTGTAGTTGTTGCTCGTAGTTGCCCGGAAATTTTGTTTATGAATTTTATATTTTTCATGACATTTTGTACTTATGTTGCTTCTTGCTTCAGTTGTTTCTTAATTTCTCTTTCTTTTTGTTGGTTTTCATAGATCTCACATTCTCTTGTTTCTAGTTCACAACATTTGTGTTACATCATAGTGAATTTGTTTCTTACAAAGTAAACTGTTCTTTTTTAACCTTGTGTCCTTCTACGCTATACTATGCAGTAAAAAAAAGTTGTTTTGTGTAACAGCCCGTTGTACACCAGTATTGTTAACATTAATTATGATATTAAGCGCAGTTACAATCACAGCAATTCATTTATAAAAATGCGAATAAACTTTTTCCGATTATTACGCAAGCAGTTGAAAACATAAAAAATGTAATAATTAAAAGTTGTGACCCTAACAGTAAACTCTTGTGGAATACATATTTAAACTATTTTTATAGCTTACTTTACTTATTATAAGACACTAAGGGGTTCCCATAAACCCAATTAGCCAATTTCACACTTTTGCGTTTTCTACTCATCCGAACATGGTTCGGTCTCAGAATTTCTGCGGACGCACAATAAAAATCCAGTCCCTCATATCTTGCTATCTTTCTTTCTTACTTAATTACCTTTCTAGAAAGCTATTACACGCTTGGTTCCGAGCTCGTTTGCTCCGGTTATCGCCGTTTGAAGTTGGACAAGCAAAATTGCCAACCACCCCAAAACAGCTCCAAGCATCCCTCACTCTATGAATTACTGAACTGAATCCACTCATCCAATTGCTCTCAATTTTTTACAGCATAAAATAGACACCTCAATCTTAAATTTGATTTATCATACGCTTAATTTGACTAAGAAACGAAGCGGGAATAAAATTCCCAAAACAGGTCCAGAACAGCCCCCAAGTGCAGGGCAAAACAAGGTAGCTGTGTTCACTGACATCCACAGGGCTGCACACAACTCATAAAATTCTAAGATTTTAACAAAAGTTAGGGGACATCTCAAGCTTCAAAACGGAGTATGGAACGTCCTTATCGGACCTCTATGGAGGGAGATATGCTCTCCCGAAGTTCGCCAAAAATCTGCCAATTCTACAGAAAATTCGCCAGAATTTCCTTTGTTTTTCCTAAAATCCCCAAATTTGCATAAGCTCATTCTAACCTCAAATGTACCTAATAATCCAATGGGTGGCACACACAAGGACTAGCAATGCCTTGGGGCTCTTACAACCCAACACAGTTCATATTTATTACACAATATAGCTTACTTTATCATTTTTGACTTGTTTCAATCACTAGGGTCCCTTTACATGTAATTTCTCAACATAAGCATATAATCATAATCTAAAATAGGCCTAAAGCCCTTCCATCATAGTACATCATGCATCCATTGTACAATTACAGCATTTAACTTGCATGTTACGACTTACAACTTCAAACTTTAAATTAAACTTACAAATTCATACTTTAATTTACAACTTGAACATGAACTTTGAATGAAATAAACTACAATGATAATGCTCCATGACTCATCCTATGCGCCTCTTGCCCGCCACTCCTGTGCCACTGCTACCTCCTGAAATAAAGTCCCCGAGACGGGGTGATATATACGAATATATCTCAGTAACCCAGAGGTTCTGGAGAAAACTCCGCCCAATGGCTCACTTCGATGCATACAAATAATATAAAACAACATCACTTAAAACGGAATATAGCAAGGGATTTAGAGAAACTGAGGAATATCGGAATACAAAATACGATGAAGCGGGATGGTAGCTACCCATACCACGCAACATCCTCGGTATATATAAGCCTATGGGTCTCATCCAAGGTGTGTTCCAAGAACCACAGCCAAGGTACCCCTTCCATCCATATACACCTGAGACATTCCTAGTGTGCTCCTATCCGGATCACACACCATGACCCTAGGTCAACTGGAACTCCCTCTCGGAGACCTATCCAATGGAAGTCCGAAACTACCTGAAGGCTAAATGTCTACTGGCCAGAGACTCGGTACCGAAGTACCCACTGGGATAAATGCATGCATGCTCATGTTGTTCTACACTACTCATACACATTTCCTACCATCACCCTCAACGGGCATGGTGAAACACACAAGGGGAACAAGCCCCAGTACCAAGAGGTTACCTTAATTCATTCTTTCACTTAGCTCCACAGTAGCTTATTTCTCAGCTTGGTACACAACAGAATGCCTACAGAGAGAACATTCCCAATTACTTAAAATTCGACAACACATGCTAATTCACAATTTCACATGAATTGAACCAACACTTACCTCAATCCACTTCGTCCAGGACCAAGGGCAATCCACCGTTTCACGGTTCGGGATTCAAATCGACGCACGACAACCTACACAACCATGTACAGCCATCAGAACATGTCAATTCCATCAACACGCTAAAAATCACAAAATCCGCCCCTTCCTCTTTGAAGGTTCGGCCATATTAGTGTTATTTTGAGATTTATTTTTCTAAATTTTCTTTCTCATTTTATTATGCTTCCTTAGGTTGCCAAGAGGCCAATTCAAGTGTCGTTTCATCGTTTTACGTCTTTTAAACATCGTTTTGCCTAATATTTTGCTCTATGTCAAAGTAGCCACTCAACACCACCAAACATTTTTCTATTGGTTTTTCAACCTTCCAACCACCACACAACCCATCTAATTACCGTTTAACACATAGTACATCACTCAATTAATTTCCAACAACATTCATTCCCTAATTTTCCTTGAAAGGCCGAATTGTAACATAGGGAATTCCAAAGACTTTCACTCATTTTTAATCACTCCACACTTCATACAATCTTATTATATCAACCTATAATCATCCATAACTCACCAATCAAGTCCAACACAAAATCTCAAAATTCAAAGTCATGGCCTCAAAAATTCACTAAGTTAAAAATTCAGCAAACTTCAGTCTTTGGATCTTAGCTACAACAACATCACTGGCTTACCTTCAGATTTCTGGAGTTTAAGCTCTCTTAAGAACCTTAACCTCTCTTCTAATCAGATTTCTGGTTCACTGACTAACAACTTTGGCAACTTTGGTTTGCTAGAAAGCTTTGACTTGTCCAGCAACAGTTTCTCTGAGGAAATTCCTGAAGCTATTGGCTCCCTTGTGAGTCTGCAGATCCTCAAACTTGACCACAACAGGTTTGCACATAGCATACCCTATGGGATTCTCAAGTGTCAATCTCTAGTTTCAATGGATCTTTCATCAAATCAACTTAATGGAACCCTTCCAGATGGTTTTGGTGCTGCGCTTCCTAAGCTCAAGACCTTGAATCTTGCTGGGAATAAAATTTCTGGTCGTATTTCAGATATCTCTGAGTTGAAATCCATTGTGAGTCTCAACATATCAGGCAATTCGTTTGAGGGTTTTGTCATGGGTGTGTTTCAGGAAAGGTTGGAGGTGGAAGACATAAGCATAAACAAATTTCAAGGTCACATTCCCCAGGTACATCACAATTCTAATTACAATTGGTCTCATTTAGTTTATCTAGACTTGTCAGAGAATCAGCTTAGTGGGGAAATTTTCCAAAATTTGAATGAATTCTTGAATCTAAAACACCTTAATCTTGCACACAACAGATTTACCAGGCAGAAATTCCCACGGATTGAAATGCTCCCGGGATTGGAGTATCTGAACTTGTCCAAAACTAGTCTTGTTGGTCACATTCCTGATGAAATCTCACAACTGACTAATTTATATGCACTAGATCTTTCTATGAACCATCTAATTGGTAACATTCTCTTACTGATTAATAAACATCTCCAAATTCTTGACCTTTCAAACAACAATTTGAGTGGACCAGTCCCTCCATCTGTCTTAGAGAAACTCCCCCAGATGGTGAAATACAACTTCTCTTATAATAACTTAAACCTTTGTGCTTCAGAAATCAAACCTGAGATCCTGCAAACAACATTCTTTGGATCATTGAACAGTTGTCCAATTCTTGGAAATCCTCATATTTTCAAAAGAAGAGCCATTGGACATAAGGGAATGAAGCTAGCTCTGGTATTGACCTTCTCAATGATCTGCTTGCTGGCTGGCCTTTTATTTCCAGCGTTTGGTTGCAGATGGAAAACAAAAATGTGGGAAGTTAACCAATATTCATACAAAGAAGAACATAATATTTCAGGTCCCTTTTCATTCTAAACTGATTCAATAACTTGGGTGACTGATGTTAAGCAAGCAACATCAGTCCAGTAGTAATCTTTGAGAAGCCATTTTTGAATATTACATTTGCAGACCTCTTGTCTGCAACTTCAAATTTTGACCGTGGTACCCTTTTGGCTGAAGGAAAATTTGGTCCTGTCTACAGAGGCTTTCTGCCTGGTGATATTCATGTAGCAGTTAAAGTTTTGGTTGTTAGATACATGGGAAGAAGTTGACAATAATGGGATTCAAAATGCTGGCTCTGAAGGATTACTCACAACTTGGAGATTTCGCCAAAAAATTGCCCTTGGCACTGCTAGAGCATTGGCATTTCTGCATCATGGATTCTCACCTCCAATAATTCATAGAGCTGTTAAAGCTAGCAGTGTCTATTTGGACTATGATCTAGAACCAAGATTGTCTAATTTTGGATTGGCTAATTTTTTTGGAAACGGCTTGGATGAGGAGATTGCACGTGGTTCACCTGGTTATGTTCCACCAGAGTTTTCTCAACCAGATTTTGACTCCCCAACACCAAAATCTGATGTATACTATTTTGGGGTTGTTCTCTTTGAGCTACTAATTGGAAAGAAGCCAGTTGGAGATGATTACACTGATGATAAAGAAGCAACTTTGGTAAGTTGGGTCAGAGGACTAGTAAGAAAAAACCAAGCTTCAAGAGCTATTGTTCCAAAAATTTGCAATACAGGACCATATGAACAAATGGAGGAGGCTCTCAAGATTGGCTATCTGTGCACAAGAAAGCAAAAAACTGCCCTGTTCTGGCCTGTACAAGGGGTCAGATCTGGGCCTGTTTTGGGAAATTAATTCCTGCTTCGTTACTTGGTCAAATTAAGCATACGATATATCAAATCGAAGATTGAGGTGTCTAGTTTATGGTGTAAAAGTTTGAGAGGCAGTGGTTTTGTAGTTAGGTGCAGATTATTCGGTGAGTATTGGAGGTTTTGAGCTGTTTTGGAGTTGGTGGGCAATGTTGTTTGTCCAACTTCAAACGGCGATATTGGTTTAAACCCTAATTGTTACATGCGGTACTTTAAACCCTAATTGTCATATTGGTTTTCGGGAATTAGCTTCAAATTGTTTCGCTGCATATATATATATATATATATATATATATATATATATATATATATATATATATATATATATATATATATAGAAAAGTGATTGTTATGTTATAAAGATTCGTTTTACGTGCCGGAGTTTTTTTTTGTTTTGCTACGGGCCCCACAAAATGTTGTGTGTGTAGGAAATTTTTTATGGTTATGTTAAATGATAGATGATAAATCCATATATGTTTACAATTGTTCTTCGTTTTGCCACTTACTCGTATTCCTCTCTCTCTCTCTTTGTTTTTTGTTTTTTTTTTTTTTAGCAGGTGCTAGAAGGGAAAAAAAAGAAAAAAGACCAAGAGTGGAACAGAGAGGGAAAAAACTGAAAAAAGCGAGCGCGCGCGATGCGATTGCGGTGGCGGGGGTGGTCAGGGTTGTTGACCTCCCCTTCGACGGCAGCACCGTCCAATGCACCGAAGGAAGCGGTTTGCCGAGGTCGTTGAAGGCCCTGCAGATGACTTGGCAGCTGAGTCTCCTGAGTCAGAAGCGCAAAACCGGTCCTCCGTTAGGGCTCCGAAACCTGGGGAACTCGTGCTACCTGAACAGTGTTCTCCAGTGCCTCACCTACACTCCCCCTCTCGCGAATTTCTGCCTCCGTTATCAACACTCCTCTCTCTGTAAAACCCTTACTCTCTTATTTCCTCTATTTTCCTTCGTTTTCCTTAATTTTCTTTTTTTCGTGCCCTAACCTATTCCTTTTTCCTCTTTCAGGTGATTCTTCTGCTTCTTCTTGCCCCTTCTGCATACTGGAGAAGCAAATTGCGCGCTCCCTTCGTGTCGATCTCCCTCACGACGCTCCTTACAAGATCCAGAGCTGCCTCAGAATCTTCGCCGAGCACTTCCGCTGCGGTCAGCAGGAGGACGCGCACGAGTTCCTCACTCACGTCATCGACGCCTGCCACAACACCTGCCTCCGCCTCAAGAAGCTCCGCCGGAAAGATACTGCCAACGGTACCTCCGCCTCGGGTGGTGCCGGTGGCAGTACCGTGGTGAAGGAGATTTTCGGTGGAGCCTTACAGAGTCAGGTGAAGTGTCTGTTTTGTGGATTTGAGTCCAATAAGGTTGATGAGATAATGGATATTAGTCTTGACGTTTTCCATAGTAACTCGCTTGAAGACTCCATGCAAAAGTTTTTTCAGCCTGAGGTTTTAGATGGCAATAATAAATACAAGTGTGATAAGTGAGTGTGTTCTTCTCCTTTTTGCTTTTAAGTTTTTTAAAATCTTTGTTTTTGGGTATGCATGGGTTTTATTGAAAGCATGAACTTGTGGGCGTTGTTCAGTTGTAAGAAATTGGTGCCGGCTAAGAAGCAAATGTCCATACTCCAAGCACCTAATGTCCTTGCTATACAACTCAAGGTTGGTTATGTTTCTTGTTCTTTGTGTTGGTTGATTGGATTAGCGGCGTCTCGAGTTTTTTTTTGTTGAATGATTGTGTGCTGCTGAATTTTGGATTGCAGAGATTTGAGGGCATATCGGGTGTCAAGATTGATAAGGCTGTTGCATTTGAAGAGGTTTTGGGGCTCTCTAGCTTCATGGCCAAAGCAAGCCAGGTATGTTTGGTGTTCATTTTGAATTAGTTACTGCAAAAGTTTGTGTTTGTGTTTGTTTTTGGGCATGGAGGCGCGCCCTTACATTTGATGTAAAATTGTTTTTTGTTAAGCACTCATGATTGATTTTAGAGTTTCCTTGTCACTCAAATTTACTATTATTATTATTATTATTTATTATTTATAAATAAGAAAAAATATTAAGAAAGAAGAGAGGTACAAAGTGAGGAGGATAAGATATCCCCCACAAGAAAACTAAAGAAAGAGAAAATTACAACCAAACCAAAGAAATGGAACAAGATTAAAAGTGAGATGATTGTGCTCTTTTTGTTCTTGGGAGATGAAAAATAAAAATTTTTTTTGATACCATATAGGATTGGCGTTGCATTTTGAGGTCAAATGGGAAATACCTTTGGGTAAATTGTGGTTTCATACTTTATTATTGCGTGAGATTGGTTTCTGTTAGGTGGTTGATAAGGGAAACAACTGTAATAACTGAATATTTAGTTGGAAGAAGCTTTTAGTTGTAATATGACAGCTGGGCTGTTAGTTAGGAGCAGCTTTAACTGAATGGGAAGGAAGAGAAGGGGGTTTGTAAAGTATAACTAGAAATAGATGGAAGACTGGATTTAGTTTTTGGTTGTTGAGAGAAATTGGAATTGAAAGAACCAGGTTTCTTCAATACTTGGAGTCTGGAGAGATAGAGAGAATCCTACAAGTGTATTGTTACACCTGTTGGATATTAGGATAGTCCCTAAGGGTTTCATATTTGACCCTTCTGGATGTTATATGATGTTGAGGGTTGGTTGTCCAGTCAATGCTGAAATTCTGAGCTAGAATTCTAGGGACCCTGCCTTTGTTCTTTTGCTGTTAGACAACCGGGGGGGGTATTGTTAGGAGTGGGATGAGGGAAACAGCTGTAATAACTGAAGAGGTAGTTAGTTAGTTGTAATATGATTGCTGGACTGCTAGTTGGGAAAAGCTTTTACATAATGGGAAGGAAGAGAAGGTGATTTATAAGGTATAACTAGGAATAGAGGGAAAATTGGAATTAGCTTTCTGTTCTTGAGAGAAATTGGGAGGAGAGAATCAGGTCTCTCGAATACCAGGACAGATACAGGGATAATCCTACTCTATCATTCTTGATATCTGCTCTGTATTTCATTGATACTGATCAAAGTTTTCTTTTGTAATAAAGGTTAGTTGCCTATTTTTCATCCAGTTCCATTAGTTTCCTCGACATCTTTAGGTGCTATTGGTGTTTGCTTTATAAGTCTGTCTATGTTGTTTCATGTAATGATGACTTGGAT